>JACFYI010002397.1:770356-805149 GCA_014898755.1 Handroanthus guayacan
TTCGATATCGTGATATTCTGGATTGAAATATTATCAAATGAAGATGGCCCTCTCTATTTGATTGGGGTTATTTATAGTAAGGGCTGAAGGTGGTCTAATGATGTTAGATCTAGTTGTCCTTATTTTATTATGCCACGTATATAATTAAACAGTCATCTCTTTATAAAGAATATAAATCTTGGAGTGTTTAATCATTCTCTCAGCTTTAGGGGGGAAATTAGGTATAAATAGCTTAATGGGCCCCTCCATTATTTTGTTGCCATTGGACTAATTACAAGCCTCATCGGGAAGCGAAACTAGAATTTATCATGTATGATAGGATTTCTTATTTTAAACTAGCGTTTCATTTTTTATTTTATGTCATAAATCCACGCCAAGTATATTAAATATTTACCTATAAATATATAAGATTATGAATATCATACACTTGACATGAATCTGTTATTTATACAATCGAATATGAGATGAAATATGAATTAAAATAAGGGATTCAAAGTGAAAGCTTTAACAACATATTTTTTCTTTATTGTGGATAGAATCGTAAAATTCTGTGTGTCCCCGGATGATGCGTACCTAACTAATATCTTGAATAGAAAACATATCGGGCGGGGTGCACTCTTGTGTTTATCATTTACCCGTGAAAACGCATGTCCGTTTTATTATTATTATTATTGGCCTAATTAACAATATTGAACTTGCCTACAAATCAAGTCAACTTTCGCAACTCTGCCCCATGAGTTGGTTAAATACTCTTTTTTAATTAAATCTAAATTAATATTAGATTGGTGTCCAATCGAAATTCTTTCTATGCTCCTAAGATAAAACGTTACAATTTTATAAGTTTTTTTTTTTTTTTTAAATAAGGAATTCCTAACTTATTTTTAAAATACTAATATACTCTTTTAGCATTAGTCATGTAATTACAAAATTTTTGCCATGCTAACGTCTATAAGCTTTAATATATATTATTTTATCTAAATTAAACACTTATTTTAAAGTAAAATTTAAAATCTTATGAATTCCAAAATTAAGAATCTAATATGTAAGATGTAAAAATTTATAAGATATTTTGAATAAGTTTAGCAAACAACAATTTGTAAGCAGGAATAACCGTAACCGCAAAAGGAAACAAAAAAAAAGAAAAGGAAAGAATGATAAATATTTTTTTCTGAAAAAACAAAACAATTATTTAAAGGGATGCATAATACTAGTCCACAGCTAGAGCATCTCAAAAGTTGGGAATTTTTTCCATATATACACATGCGGCCACTTATGCGAAAATCTTGGATTCTGTCGTCATTCTTCTTACAATACGGATCTGAGTGCGTGGATGTGCCGAGGAATGTTGACAATATCACAAGGAAAAACTGAAGAAATTAATGTACATTTCTACACACACACCCAATCAACACATAGATATATATATATTGTATGTATCTGCATGTAATCAAGGAGTCTCCCTCGTACTATTTCCAAAATTCAACCCCGAATTTTCATCTTGGGAGTACCCAAACTAGAGAAAAAACCCACCTACCATCACCGCCCAAGAAATCAAGAAAAAGTGAAAAACCCTGTTCATTCTTGATCATATACAAGACCATCATATATATATATATATCATCTAAGCTAATATTCATGAAGCCGATCTCATGGGGTACTACAATAGCAAGATCATCCGCATTTGCATTTCTGTGTTTTTCATCCTCTCATTGATAACCTCTTTTGCTTGCTCCACTACTACTCCATTACTTGATAAATTCCAAGCCATTAATGCTAAGGAAGCTGCACCAGTTAATTCGTTGAATGAGAAGGGTTTTAAATTGAAGAGAAAGAGAATGAAGAAGTTGGATCATTCGAGGACTTTCTCAGCTATGCTTCCCAAGGGTTACGTGCCGCCTTCGGGTTCGTCGCCTTGCCATAATTTGTACCCAAATTCAGTCACCTTCTTCTGTGATCTTCCTGCTCAAGTACGCGAAAAACCCTAAAGATTTCATGGGAATTAATTAAGGCTGTGAGCACAAAATTATGGTTAAAGAAAAGAAGAATTTTGATGGTAACGTTGTTCAGAAAATGATCAGGTAAAAAGAAGGCTTAGAAACAGATGAAAAAGGTCTAATTATATATCCCTTGATATATGGTTCTGTTGCAGTTTTGTTTCATAATGTTCGTTTAGAGAGAAATTAAACAAGGTTGTACTTATCCTTGAATGATATCAGCGTCAGTTCATAAATTTACTTTCTCCACATTTCTTCTTTATTTATTAGTAATTATAATATAAGGTAATTTTTTCTCTATTAGCTTCTTTAAAGTTAGTTATTTGTCTCAGGATCCATGACAGAATTTGGAAATTTCAGGTTTATAGTATTTTTTTTATCTTGAGATTATAGCAACAAAGAAAATAAGGGAAAGATGTTTGAGATGAGATTCGAACCCATATCGATGACTTGGATAAACCAATTCCCTTACTATTTGGACTGGTGGTTGATCCCATATTATTTATGTTTTCTCTCACAATCATTAATAAGTTAATGGTTGAAAAAATTTCTTGAGGTCATAGAATGTTTGATAATACATATATAATATTTTTCCCCTTTTATTTTGGTGTATGGCTGTGTCAAACTCAGCAATTCTTACAGGCGAGAATTAAGCGACGCATATGAAGTTCCATCGTTCGAGGGGGTTTGTTTCATTGGTATATATGAGTTTCTTAGCGTTTACTCCATGCTCTAATATAATTTGCAATTCGACACTCCTTGCAATGCATTTACACAAATCAACAAGAGGGAGTACGACTTCTTCTTCTTTTTTTTTCAATTTGTTTCTTTCTAATTTTTCTTAAAAATAAATGATATGTGTATATGCATTTTTTTTTATAAGTTGGATCATATTTTATGATCATAATAGAAGTGAACCCTAACCTCCCACTTAAGGGGGATTTCTAAAGAAAAATCAATGCCACTTCACTCAAAGAAGTACTTCAGTTTCACATAAATATATATTACGGAGACTTGGGAGGTTCAATTATCAAATAACTTTAACATGAGTTATCAATCAAATCATAATGTAAAGAGAATGGCGATAAATCAAATCCCTCTAATGGTTATACAACAAATGCTAATTGATTATATTGTTATTTCGACTTTACTAAAATCGCAATCTCAATATTTGTTATGCTTTTATTTCTCCTATTAACTTTTTAAAAATTTGAATATACGTTTTACTGTTAGACTGAAGAAAATAGCAATATTAGTAAATAATCCTAAGTAAAATTGCAGCCTCATTTTTTTTTTCCTCGTCGTTGTTAAGAATTGAAGAAGAATCATGCTTAATTCAAAGTTCAAACCATAAGTGATTGGAATTTATGTGAAAAATGTTAATTTGATAATTTTTTTTTATCATAACGTTTATAATATACTGCCTAATTTACTATAAGGTGCGATATTGATAAAATCGCTACTTACTAGATAAACGACGGAGCGATATTTGGGTTGGCCCCCCGCGACTGCAAGAATGTCGCTGAGAACAAAAATCAAACACCTCACCGGCGCTTTCACCGCCTTCATCCGCCACCACTCCAACCTCACCCACCAACCAAACCACCGTCCATATCTACCGCCGAAACAGGACCCATACTCCCTACTCAAAGAAGACCCTATCCAAGTCCTATCAGACCTCTGGGTGAAGTCATTCTCCCAAACCCAGAAACCCTTCCAAAATCTTACCGGGTTCCTCTCAAAACTCGACCTTTGGGTACTTGCTTACCAGCGGGCTTGCGCTCACGCCACCGGTTCTTTCCCTCCGAAAAATGCCATCCCCTCTCACGCCCTCTCCAGCCTCCTCTCCCTCAGAGACGCCGTCGTTCATAATAAGTTCCAGTGGAACTCCAAGGTTCAGCAATTCATTCGCAGCCCGAACGATAAGCCCATCACACAAGTACTCTCAAAACGGAAGCTCCAGTCGATTTTGGCATCCCGTGATCCGCCGTTTCAAGACCGGGTTGTTCAGGAAGTTTTGTTGATGATTCTTGAACCGATTTTTGAGGCACGGTTTTCTGCAAAGTCCCATGGTTATCGGCCAGGTAGGAATCCACACACTGTAATTAGAACAATCAGGAGTAATTTTGCTGGCTATTTGTGGTTTATAAGAGGCGATTTGAGTGAGATTTTTTATAATCTAGATTCAGATGTAGTATTGGATTGTGTTGAAAAATCTGTCAAAGATAAGAAAGTTTTGAACTTGATTAATTCCGGGTTGAAAGGGGCAGCAAAAAAGCATGTGCGCGTGGAAGATGAAGCCGCAAATGTGAGTAAAAGAAAAAGAAAGAAGGGACAGACGAAGAAGAGGATATTGTCCGAGAATGAGCCGAAGCCTGACCCATATTGGCTTAGGACATTCTTTGATTTTGCTCCTGATGAGGCTGCAAAAGTGCCTGATTATGGTTACTGTGGAATTCTGAGTCCTCTGTTGATGAATGTTTGTCTTAATGAACTTGATCATATGATGGAAAATAAGATACTAGACTTCTTCCGGCCTTGTGAGTCCGATTCGATATGGAAGTATTCAATAAATGATGGTTGTCATAACCCTTCCTGGCCTGAGTTTGTGCCCTCGAGTGGCAAGGAGAAGACTCGAAAAATGGACTATGTTAGGTTTGCAGGTCATTTTCTAGTAGGTATCAGAGGTCCCAGAGAGGATGCAGTCGAAATTCGAAAGCAAATAATTGAGTTTTGCGAGAGAAATTTTCGGATTAGGTTGGACAATTCAAAGGTTGAGATTGAGCATATCACAAGGGGAATCCAGTTCTTGGATCATATCATTTGTCGCAGAGTTATACACCCGACTCTTCGTTACACTTCAATTAGTGGTAAGATTGTGAGTGAGAAAGGTGTAGGAACTTTGCTTTCAGTTACAGCTAGTTTGCAACAATGTATTCGTCAGTTTAGACGGATTGCATTAGTGAAGGGTGATAAAGATCCGGAGCCACTCCCTTGCACGCCTATGCTCTATTCGGGACAAGCACATACAAATTCTCAAATGAATAAGCTACTCGAAACTATGGCGGATTGGTATAGATATGCAGATAATCGAAAGAAAATCGTGGGGTTCTGTGCATATGTGATCCGAAGCTCTCTGGCTAAACTATATGCCGCAAGATATAGGTTGAAATCTCGTGCTAAGGTGTATAAGATTGCTTCACGCAGTCTTAGCCGTCCACTGAGGGAAAGTAGTAACAATTCTGCACCAGAGTATTCTGATCTTTTGAGAATGGGACTCGTGGATGCCATTGAAGGGGTTCAATTTTCTCACATGTCCTTGATTCCATCTTGCGATTATACTCCTTTTCCAAGGAATTGGGTTCCGGATCATGAGAAATTGTTGCTCGAATATATCAGATTACAAGACATGAAACTCTTTTGTGAGCTCAATAAGTCGATTAAACGACAAGGTTTATGTTTGCCGCAAGATGAGATATCTAAGATTGTGTGGGATTATAAAATTCTTGGATTTTGGAGTGACCGATTTAATAGTGATAAATGGAGAGGAAATACTTCGTCATAGTTATCTTGTCTATAATTATAAAATCACAGAAATTGAATAATTTTGCTTTTATATGCATGCATTCTTTGATTCTTGTTCTTGATTTCACTCCAGTTTTTTGTTTTCTTCTTCTGTTGTCGAATTCTTGACATGAAACGAGGTAGGCAGCACCAGGATACTTCTTGCATTTGGCATTTATTACAAGAAAGAAACAATGATAACGTTGCTGTGTGGCTGAGCTTACATAGGATCTGATAGCACTCATGATAATCATTCACTTGTTTAGCTTTGGTTTTCAAGTATATCAATAGCTGGTTCCATGTTGTAAGTGAGATTTGTTACGGGAAATGATGTTTCAGGAGTTGTTTGGGATGGATTTTAATTTATATTTTGGGTGATTGGTAAAAATTATTTTGGAAATTGAAATGTTTGGTTATGTTATCCCCATTTTTGGGCATAAAAATCATTGTCAATTAATTATTTTCTTGTCCTCCACGTAGAGAGTGCTAAATTTTTAATTTAATATTATTTTTTGTGCATTATTATTGGTATAATATACGTGTAATATGCTTTTATGTATCGTGAATTTAACGGGAGTCGTGATTTTTTTCTTTTTTTCTTTTTTTTTTTGGATAAATTTAATGTGAGTGGTGATTGTGTGTGTTTAAGCGACCCAAAATGCATTTGGAGAACATTAACCAAAATCAGCCTTTGGCACATGTTTCCCAATTCCCATGACATTATGGATGCCAGGTCGAATTGGTGAAGAAAATGTTATATTTAATTTTGGAATGTTGTATTAAATTTATCATATTAATTTATAATCATATAAAATAGAAAAATATATAAATTAATTTTGAATTTGTTAGCTATTATTAATTTATGAATAATATTAAAATAATATATTAAGAGTTTTGATATGTCAATATTTGAATTTATCATATTAATTTGTAGCTTTTAAATTAAACACACATATACCTCTTAATAAAATGCATTTCCCTCAAGGGAATTGTAACGTTTGGATATTATTAAAATTTCATCATTCTATATTAGTTAATCCTACGGGAGTAATAGAAAAATAGTAGGTGAAGACTCTTGTAATAGGCCAACCCGCTACTCAGTATGAGCTACCAAAAGAGCTATAAGAGGCTATAAAAATAGTATAATTCACCCTGTATTCATGTACTAATGTCGAATAAAATCGTCTATTCCAAAATAATATTTTATCTCTTATTTCATATCTTATATACATATCAAGTGCAAAATTGTTTTTAATTTTTTCTTATAAAAAAACATAAAATTATAGATATAGTACACTTGACAAATATTATACGATGAAAAAAGAAATCGATTACGAATTAGAATAAATGATGTAAATTTGTACTAATGTGGGGTCCAAAGCCAAAATCAAATGTAGATAGGCCCAGTGTCCATGGGTGATCCACCTTCTCACGCTGGTTAGTTGAAACTTCGAAGTCCCAATTTATTTTGTGAAACGTCAACTAATTACTATGATGGAGTGTCATTACCAAAATTATACAAGAATTGTACTTGTATCCCATGGAAAGGAATATATATATATAATTAATCCAAACTTATCAGCAAAAGTTGCCAAAATTAAGATACACTAACCCATGAGTAAACGGATTAACAAGCCATCCACTATCTTGGCTTAAACATTAAGCAAAATCAAAAAAAGAGAGAATAATAGTACAATAGTACCCCTAAACTGAAGATCAGAGAGCCAGATTTATTCCTTCCACGGATTCCACCGTTACCCTCCCCAATCAATCAGTTATTCTCCTTTTTCTCCGCCTCTTCCTCCTCAAACGCTGATACAGGAAAAGACCGAGAAATTCCAGCAGCTGTACCGAAGGTAATTTTACCAGAATTCGGATCCTGAATTGAAATATCAGAAATGGTGACCCAGATCAGGAACTCCTTGCTCTTGACACCAGTCAGGCGTTTCATCCGATGGTCCTGGACGAACGCCGTGACTTCGGTGTCGTACCAGACGTTACGGCTGATCGCACGGAAAAAGTGCGTTTTACTCTTCTTCTGCTTCAGCCACACAAATCCAGAAGCTTCGTTGTAGCCAACTTCAAGGATGTCGTCCAGGGGAAGAAGGACTTTCGGCATGTTGATTTTCCCCAATAGCTCGATCGATTTCTGCTTGCATAGCTCGTGGCCGGTGTATACTTCGGCGTTTTCACGGTGAGATTCGATTTGCTGGGACGACATTAGGGCGGGGAAAGATAGGTTTGGAAATTGTGAGGAAAATTGGATGAATTTTGCACTGGTTTCTTGTGAGAATTCGTGACGGTGGTGGAGTGGCGGAGGGGTTTGGGAGTTATTTTATAGCAGGGAGGGACGCGTGGGGTTGAAGTGAAGTTACGGAAATATCCCGGGAAGAGGGTTACGTGTTGGGAACTCATTAGGGTTAGGAGAGGAAAATGACAGGTGGGTTTTGCGTCATGGGATAAGATGGTATTTATTGTGAGGGAAAAAGTTAGTTGGTAGTTGACTGAACTGTTGTATGTGGGAGCTGGGTGCAAATCAGCTGAGTTTTGAAAAACTTTTGAATTTTAAATTTAAGTTTCGAAATTGTTTAAGTTTTGTGAGTTGTAAAATTAGGAAGACGTTTGTAAGAGCTTTGTTTTTTAACGAAAAGTGAAAACTGTTTAAAAAAAAATGTAAAGAAAGTAGTATAATCAGAGGATTTTATATTAATTTTTATTTTGTGAAAAACAATTACGTTCAATCATATATCAATATCATTATATGAATCCATGTTTAAGGTTAAATAAATGAACTAAACACAATTTAAATACTCTAAACTACTATTCGATAGATAAATACTATCATATGATAGATAAACACCCACATGCTATTGGTAATATTTGGACCTACACTCCTCTATCAAAAGAAAAAAGCGATGCCACTTCATTTAGAGGTCGATGGCAGATTTTATAATGAAAGTTGAAAATACCAAAATATAATTTTTGAGATCAGTTGATTTTGACTTTTAACTTTTAATTTTATTTTACTTAATTTTAGAAAATTAAAACTAGAACCAAAAGTACAACTTTCAAGCACTCTAAATAATAAGCAGCGGGTCAAAATTAGAAAATACTTCACTCAAATTATTGCAAATAATCCCTTAGTTCGAGTTCAGATGTGATCCTAGAAATATTGACCTTGCATCTGAATTATTTTTTTTTAAATATATAGCTAAATTTAATTATTATTTAATTAATTTCACGTTAAAAAGCTAGTTTAATCTTAATTCATTTTTGTATGAATTTAATTGACATTAATTTAGTAAACCAGAACCAAACCTATAACCTAAGTCAAATGTTAGGGGTTCTATAAATTTATTAGTGAGATAGACATGGTATAAATATGTAAAATTATCATTAAATCGCCATACTCTATGCCTAAAATAGGGTGCAAATTTTGTGGTATGCATGCATAGTCAGTCATAAACTACAGTTGTAGGTAATCTACCTCGTTCAACTTGATTTCATAAGCGCAATTGATTATTAAAGTCATATAATCCTAACTCCGCATATGAAATAAAGTCGTGCCTCCATAAATGAAAGCAGGTAGAGGTAGTAAAACATCTGTACTAATTTAGATATTGGTCTGCCCTATACAAATTTGGATGTTAGTGTCCAGTACTCAGGCACTAGCAAATCAGAACGCGTTTAGCAACTTTCATACACATTCATTGAGTCAGCTTACGGGCTCTTTAAAATATTTTAAAAGGTAATTAAATGTTTGGTAGAATTTTTTAAATAAGATTTTATTAGCTATTAAAATAGTAGATTAAAATCTTATAAACTCTTTTTAAAAAAGTAAGAATATATTTTTAAGAATTTAATATGCACTTTCAATTTTAAACATTTTAATTATAAAATTGTTATTACTAATATTTTAAAAGCTAAAATGTTTTCATTTTATCTAAACACTTTAATAACTTATTTTTAAAATAAAATCTAACATTTTAAAAGCTCTAAAAATATATTATAAAATGTAGGAATTTATAAGATATTTTAAACTTGAACAAGCTCACACAACACCTTCTTAAACTCTAATACTGTCAATTGGTTGAAACATGTTAAAGTTTAAAATATCATCTGAAATAACCTTTTAACAACTCGTGCATTTGAAAACAAATGCCATATATCCCAAACTCTCCCGCAGCAATAGCAGCAGCAGCAATAACAACGACAACGACAATTACAACAACAGCAGCAAGGGAAAAAAAATAAAAAATAAAAAAATAAAAAGGAAAGGAAAAAGAAAAGAAAGGGCTAAAAGCTAAGATACAACATTGACTAGAGCCTCGAAGTTTGCAGACATGGACCCACATAGATACCAAATTACCAAAGGTTTATTTAGTTTGGGCTTAATTTTGAAACATCGGCAAACCCAAGCCCATTTACAGCCCATATGACCCAAAGACAAGACACGGAACAAAGGGTTTTATCATTTTACGCTTTCAGCATTGAATGTTGGACCTGGGAGCTCCAAACTAGAGGTCTAATCGAAATTACCTTTTCCTCCCTTTTTAATTTCAAATTCTACTAGAATTAATATTTCTTATATAAATACTGTTAAAGCATACTGGAATATCTGATTGTGCAAAATAAAAGTAGGGTAAATCGCAATTTAATCCCACGTGAAATAGACAATATACAGAAAAAAGCCATGCTAAAAAATAATAAATATTGAGACTCCTTTAAAAATCAAGCAATATGCTCCTCTCTGTTAAGTGATATTGCTGATTCACATGTTTTGCAACTAATTTTCCTATTTTAGTCTGTGTAATAAAGTATCATCTAACTTGTTTTCAGACGGAAACAATTACCTTCAACTAATGCATTTAGATATATTGACTAACACAAAAAACATCCTCCAAGTTAACACACTGCTTAAATATCCTCCAAATTACCATGCGCCAAAAAAATGCTCAAACTTGTAACAATAAGTTACGAGACCTCTACCTTATCAATAAGACAAAGGTTCATGAAATTCATGTAACTTTCTCATAATATTTATACTCTTTATGTAAAATACTATATTAGATATAAAAAATATTTATTTGATCAAAAACCACAAAAGGTTAAAAATTACGGATAGATGAAATTATTAACTTACTAAATGTTCCAAAATTGGCTTCATATTACGATACAAGAACGAAAAATATACCTCACAAGACATAAAAAAAAAAAAGGGAAAACAAATCATTGAATAAATTTTCATTCCTTCTAAATAATTGTTGTCATTTACAAAACAATGGGGGAAAAAAACAGTTAAAAAGCGATTAAATAAATAAATAAAAAAGATTCCTATGTATTGTATTTCTTCCTAACCCCCAACCAAGTACAGCCGAAAAGCTAAAGCACATATGATTGACATGTGCGCAATAAATCAAACACAACTGTCTACCTGCTTTTGTCAGCTGATACAGTGAGAACCGTTTGGTTAGATATCTTTCATTCTGTGAAAGAAGAAGTATCATTAATCATGGGATTCCCCCCACATCTTTAAAAGATACTCCGTACATTTGCCTAAAGTCCCATTGCCAAACAAGTCAGAGCTGGCCCTCTTCAATTTGGGCCCCACACTGGCCCCACCTTGTTTAAGGTTGTGCCTATATTCAACTGCAACTTGTTCGAATACTTCAACCTCAAACATGTTCAAATTCAATCTGGGGTTCATTTTGTCCCTCACGTATGCAAAGGGTAGTTGGTCCCTTGGGTTGAATGCTTCCAATTCATTAAAGAGTAGACATGAGAACATATTGGTTGCGACATTGTGCTTTCTCAAGATTAGAGCACTGTCTGGTACATCTGCATTTTACATAATAAAATTCCAAAATTTTTTATTTACTCGAATATTATATTATATACGTTGAAAGAATTGTGGAATTGAAGTAATTTCTTGAATAAAATAGAGATCATTCGTCAACAACCAAGTAAGATAAAAATAATAAAATTATTTTCTAACTTATAATGATAATCTTAAAATATCATAATAGATATTATTTTGTAGCATGATGAAAGTATCTTAACATTTTTTAATATTAAAATTCAAGATCCAAACATACGGAAAATTTACAAACCAAAAACAATTCCTCATACTCTCTATATCAGTTTAGCAAATAGAAGCCGTTTTGGTGTTTCTGTTATTGATAAATCTTAATTTTGCAACCCACATAAATTCTTCCGCGGACCTATAATTAAAACAAGTAATTCCCTAAGCACTTTGCACTAATAGAACTGACAGCTAATAATGACATAAAATAAGTAAGCTTAGCAGCCGACTAATATTATTTTATCCTTCAAATTGCGTTGTCCTATTGGTAATTAAGACAAGAAATTGTAACATTAAATACTATCAAAGTTGACGAGAAAGAAGACCCTAGAGTCAAGAAAGCAACTCGCATCAATGGTCTAATTACTAACTTATAATAAACAAATGGAAACAAACGATCAAGAATCCCAAGAAAAGATTATATCTTTAGTAAGCACATGCAGATTGTTTGGCATTGCTTATGAAATGATTTTCATTTACAAAACTTGAAATATTAGTTATAGAAAAGCATATTATAAGTCATAAAATGATAAAATATTGATTTCATGTATTTAAAACAGATAAGTATTTTTTTCATTAATTTAATGTTTTAAAATTATTATCTGCAACTAAAAAAATAATATTCTTAAACTTTATCTTGTATCATGAAAAGCTGAAATATAACCTAAAAATATATAACGATGTTCTTTAAGATTATAGTAGATTTTATCTTAAATTTTCTCTCGCAAAAACCAAAGCACTTCATGAAACACTCTTTAACCACTTTTCAATCATTTTGGATCATCTATTCCGAGATGAGTTTCATCTTCTATTTCATTGTATTGAAGCATGACAAATGAATTTCAATCACAATTAACTGCTTTTATTAATCAAATGCAATAGAAGATGAAACAAGTTTTGAAGTAAAAGATCTAAATCAGTTTTGAATAGCTAAAAGTTAAAAGCTGATAGTGAAAGTATTACCAAACACGCTCACCTCCGGAAATCCTTAACAAAATTTAGTAACACAAATGGAAAACTAACAATTTACCTGTGGGATAAGGCTTCTCAGAATTCCATGGTTCCAGTCCATCTTCACAATAAGCTTCCATTTGAATCTTCAAACCATTAACATCCCACCATTTCTTCCATCTAGCAGTTGCCATTGCCTCTTCCATTGTGTGCACAAAATAAGGATGTCTGGAAATAGCCATATCCACATTCTCCCTTACAACTAACGAATGAATCAAAAGAACTGGATCAACAACCAACTGCAGCTTCGCATCAACCCATATACTATATTTCGCATTCGGAAAAAGCCGATGAACTAAGTATTTAGGTATGATTCCATTCATTGCGGCATTCTCGTATAAGGACTCGCTCGAAACCTTAACAATCTTCCATGCACCAATCTTGAATTCTTTGAATTTTTTGGAAATGATGTTATGGAAGTGTAGTCTATTTAGGGTTGCATCATCTACAAACATGAAGAAACATACATAATCCAAGGTTTTGGATCCCAAGCTCCTAGGTTGTCGGATTTTGTCATGGTCATTGAATATTGCTGACACTACTACCAATCCATGGCATTTTTCCATGGAAATTTGATCTGAAAAAGTCCCATAAGAAAGCCATGAGAATCATATCAAAATCAACGAGCCAAAAGCTGCAAAAATTATAATGTGAAGAAACTAACCGGAATTACTAATGGGAAAACGTTTAAAGAACCCACATGGGATTTGGATTTCATTATCATCATGATGATCAAAATAAGAACTTCTATTATAAAAACTCAAATTCCCACCAAAACTGTCATCATTTCCCTGTAAATATTTCAGGGCTGATGGGGTGAAATTGGCGCACAGTTTTTGGACTTCCTCCAAAGCCATCCAATAATCTGACAAAACAAGAAAAGCCCATGATTCAAAATCACCAAAGCCATCAAGAATCAATAATTGATTTTTTTTTTTTCTTTTTACCTGAGAAATAAACAGGGGAATTGCAGGAGGAACGCGTCGTGGGAAGGGCGTGTTTGTGTTCTCCATAAGAAGATGGATATGAAAAGAGAGGTTCTTGAATAGGATCGAATGGGGAAGAACGGAAAATGCATTTGGTGGTGGAGAAAGTGAAATAGACGGCCAAGGAGAGGGAGGAAAAGAGGTAAAGGACGGAGAAACAGAGGAGTTTTGAGTGGCAGAGCAGTGGGGTAGAGAACTTAGCAGCTTTTCCCATTTAACCATTACACGATTTTTAGCCAATAGTCAGTCGCAACAATTTTGGGTTTCTTGTGGCTTACCCCTTCTTTTGTTTTGTAATATTATTATTGTTATTTAAAGTTTGAGATGGTTTCTTATGGTGTCAACTTGTTATTTTTAGCTCAAAAGACTAATTGTACTCTAGTCACTAGTGTAGCGGGCATCATTAAATAGGTTTGTTGGACCGGATGTTTTGCACCATGTGTGATTCTGGTAAAATCCCAACAATATATTTGATTTGGTATAATGAGACTTGTCTATGTTAGATCTCAATAAAGCTTTGTTATGAAAACAGAGAAATATTATTTCGATTAAGAGTGATAATCTCAATACGAATTATTCAATATTTAGGTCAGTAGAGATCAAATATAATCAGAAAAAGTCATATATATATGTATATAGTTTAAGAATTTAGATAGTGATTACCTTCGTTTGAGTTCATATTTACAATATTTATCCGACATATGCTAATATAATCATGCTTAAGATATTTCACGAAATCATGACACTTCAGGTCAGAGAGGGTTGGGTGCGATGCGTGAAAAAGGGGGAAAAAAATGTAGATCATTCAAGTTTATATTTATTTTTGCCAAGTATAAGGCGAATTGCATTTAATTTATCAAGAAAAAAAAAGGCGTATTGTGTTCTTTTGATGCACATCATTACGATTTACGACCTATCAAAATTACAGAAAAGTCTTTCTATGCGTGCATGCGTGGTGGTTTTATTGTGATCTTTGGAATGATGATACATTAAACACGGATATACAAGTATTTTTGAAAATTGTAATTGAAATAATAAGGTTCCAATATCTTTACCATATTAATTGTGTTAATAAGGACTTCTTTACATCTTAATCTTATGGCCACGTCCCATAAAAAATATTCTTATGGCCACATTAAATGTGTTGCTTTATGACAAATATATTAAATATTTATTTGTAAATATTTAATTAACTACATATCTATATTATATATATAAAGCAAGATGGCTAAATGTAGTTATTTTTTGTCTGTCATGCTGAATGTACAAATATAACCCTATTATCAAAAATTATGACAAAGTATTTATTAAAAAAATAAATATATATATTTCTTTAATTCTTCTTTTTTAATATTTATTTATTTTTATTTCATTCTTTTCTTCAATTATACTTTTCTTTTTTTCAACTTTAGTGCTTTCAAATTTATCTTTTAATCATGTTATTTTACATAATAAAATATTTTTCATTTATAAAAATAAATAAGTATATCTAATTTTGTAAACCAATAACTTTAGTCACACGCATCGAGTGTGCCATGGTTGCTAGTATATATAAAGTGTGAGAGTTAAAGGTAGTATTTTCATAGTATATTTCCATATGTCATGCTTAAAGTGACCCTTAATATTTATTTATCTTAATAACTACCCACAACACAATAACAAACCACTAATTCACTAATTTATCTTTTTATATTAAATCGTGTGTATAATTATATTAAATATATTTATCATATTCTAATTATTAAATATACATAAATCAAGTTTTTATTATATTTTAATATATACAAAGTTCATATTAATTATTTTACGTACACACATTCAGTGTGGAGTTAACGCTAGTACATATGATACAATTCACATGTCCTTATTCAATTGAATAGAGAATGAAAGTAGTTCAAAACAGAAAATTGAAATGCCAAAAAATGAGAGGAAAGAAAAAAACTCACAAACACACATTAATTTCTTCCCAACCCCAATGGGACGACACAACTTCTACACCTAAATCATTTTTTCTTTTTCTTTTTCCCGAACGATTACATTCAATCAGTACATCATTAATATATCAATATAAATACTATAATACATTTAAAGATCAAATATATTTACAAGTACATAAATATCTTTCAAATTGATATACAGTCAAATCAAAAGCTACCATGTCATAGAAGGAAGCCCATACACCATCAGTCTACCCCAATCTTTACACCAAGTGACTATGTTGACGTAGAAATTCTCGGTGGATAAAAGAATAAAGGGTTAATTACAGCTTAGTATCCTCTAAGATTATGAAATTATCAACCACTATCCTCATGGTTTAAAAATTATAAATTAGCCTCCATAATTTTGAGAAATTACCAAATCATCTATTTTGTTAGATTTTTTTATCAAAAAAATAATGATATCCTCCAATTTTTTCATTGTACTAATTATTCATCATACTTCTATACTTGACTGTTGTGATTTTAGAGACTAAAATTTGATAATGTCATCAATTTTTTTATCAAAAAACCTAAATAAATTGATGATTTGATAATTTTATAAACTTATGGAGATTAGTTTGTAATTTTTAAACCACGAGATAGTACTTGATAATTTTACAATTTCAAATGGTAGTCAAATGTAATTAATCCAAAAATAAAAGGGAAGGAAGTTTTTGACCCAAATGTCTTGCATCTTGGATGGGCTTTCCGTACAATTTGTTGTTAGATCCCATTATATATTGGTGACGTTCCGAAGGCTAATGGACGCATTTGGACAACTACTTAAATTTTATTCTGCTTAGGATAGGGCTTTGGATATATGCCAAATACACTGCCCCAGAAAACCCAAGTAATACCCAACAGTTTACGGAGGTTGTTGTTTGGGCCTCCAGGCCAACTTATTGGGCTTAACCCACGCTTGTTTACGATTCTTTCATTTTTGTTGAATTTTTATGGTTTTTCCATACAATCTTTTTTCATTTAGAGGGTGTTTGGCTAAGCTTATTTAAAATATCTTATCAGCTCCTACATCTTATAAGATATTTTTGGAGCTTATAAAATATTGAATCTTATTTTAAAAATAAGTTGTTAAAATGTTTAGATAAAATAAAATCTTTTAGTTTATAAGCTGTTAGTAATGATAATGTTGTAATTAAAATGGTTAAAAATGAAGGTATATGTTAAGATTTTACAAATAAGTTGGGAGCTTCTTACTTTTTTAAAAAAGAGCTTATAAGCTCCTAACATCTTTTTTTTGGAGCTAATAAAATCTTTTTTGAAAAATTTTACCAAACACTTCATAATATCTTATAAACTTTTAAACATCTTATAAGATGTTTTTAAGAGCTTATAAGCTCACCCAAAAACACCCTCTAAATTTAACTACATGCTTTTAGTTTAATTAAATTTTCTTGACTTAAAGCAGATAAATTTAGCTATTCATAAAAAAAAAGCAGATAAATTTAGCTCTTTAAAGAGTGCTG
This sequence comes from Handroanthus guayacan, assembly GCA_014898755.1. Taxonomy (NCBI): domain Eukaryota; kingdom Viridiplantae; phylum Streptophyta; class Magnoliopsida; order Lamiales; family Bignoniaceae; genus Handroanthus; species Handroanthus guayacan. The sequence goes on from JACFYI010002397.1 coordinate 787,457, forward strand.
ATTTCCAACGTCAAAAAAGAAACTAGAAAAAGCAAAATATCAGAAGAGTCCTTCAAGGAAATTTCTTACAGAAAAAACCATAGGTCGCATCAACCGTAATAATTACCTTTTTTTATTCCCAGTACAAAAAGGAATAATTTTTATCTGATTTGTCACAATTTATCTCACAACCATTTTTTTAATAAAATAACATATACTATAGTGATAAGATTTTTGTTCAAGTTGCAATGTGAAGGTCCCGTAATCTTAGATATCATCAGTTTGACTCCATTAATGTGGCTTTTTTTTTTTTTTTTAATATCATATAGTAGGTTGCAAAGGATTTTCTTTGTTATTATATTAATCTTTGATCTTATTAATGTGTTGTTTGAATATTATAATCACTTCTTAAAAAAAAAGAATATTGTTAACATTTTTTTTTCATTTTTCATTCAAATCCAAACACATTCTTCTCAATAATTTATTTTCCTTTAGCTTTCATTTTATTTTCTGCTCAAATTCTATATATATCCCAAAGACAAAGAGGTCAAGCAATCACTTCTTTCCTGGAAGACTTAATGGAAAATGTCATGTTTAAAAAACTCCTCTGAATTTAAGTGATAATGACTTTTATTTTGTAATCATAGATGACAATAATTTTTGCGTTGTCACCTATATAGCTCAATAACAACAAAAAGTTATGTTTGAAGTTGTCACCAATAGCAACTAATGCTGTATATATAGTGACAATCTAATGACAATACAAATTATCATCACAATCTGGCAACAAGATTTTTATTATCATTAGATAGTCATGTGTTACTATTTGTCAATAATGACAACAAAAACATGTTTTTATAACTATTAAGTTTGTTAAAATCTTTTTTCTTTTTTATGACAAAACATAATTCTTTTGTCACTTTTTATATAGAATTAGATATAATTTTTATATTATTATTTAATATTTTGTCACTTATGCTTTTTTTTTTTGGTAGTGTATACCGAATGCCCAAGAGGTCATGTCATGCAAATAACCTCAACCAAAATGAATCAAATGTATGCATTCGGTTGATTTGAAACTTGAGGATGACAATTGTTACCATATTCCTCTAATTTAAATTTATTCTCTACCTAGCTTATAAAGCATCAAAGGTTTTTTGTTAATAATTTTAACCATGTTCTTTTATTTCAAATTAAAATTCACAATCCAATCAAGGTACCCAATCGGTTTCGCAACAGCCCTATCCTTCCAAGTAGATCGACCCAACTAACTGACATATATAAGCCTGATGAATTTTATCCAAACAAAGTCCACGTGACTGTACGTGCACGACAATCCAAATTTAAGACAACTCCAGGAATTACTAATCAGTAAGACAGTAACAATTTAATTTACAGTACGCGTACTGACGTACAGTTGCATATGTTGTTGTAGACTGACGTTCTCGGGCAGTGAGGGGACAGTGTATATACGATATTATAAATCTGTAGATATACACGTACGTACACACACCCACGGGCATACCATGCAATCCGCATGATGTTCAAATGCCTGCTCATCCAATAGAATGTCCTCTACCACGTGATTTATACATGTAGACATAAGCCCTCCTTAAATCTCTCTGCCTTATATATATTTTCTGATGAGTGAAGGAGAAGTGGAGCACTGAACCATGCACACCTGATAAACCCATGTGAATTGTGATTGTGAGAACTGAATATTCAACTACATGTGGTTTTTCATGGGAAGTTGTAATGTACCAAACTCTTATATATATATATATGTATGTATGTATGTATGTATGTATGCCTACATTTGGCAAGCATGCACTCCGTCACTTGGAGCCTTGGACTATGCTATGTATAACCAACCCCACTGCGAGAATATAAATATATATATGTGTGTGTGTGATAAAATTAAATTTATTAGTGGATTTAAATAAATTTAATATAATAAAGATCATATCACTATTGATATTCTGTAACATATATATGTGTATCATGTATAGTGATATTGTAACAATAATAAAAAAAATTTCATAATAAATTTCATTGTGCGTAATGAATTTAAAATACTAAATTTTGTTTGCGTTAATTAAGTTACATCGTCAAAATAAAAATAATGATTGTTTATTAAAAATATTATTAGTGATAAAATAAAAATTATTGTCATTAAATATGCATGATAAATGACAATCTTTATATTGACACTTAATTTTTTATCACTAATATTATATTTCTTTTAATAATATTTCTAGTCCAAATTATATGGTGTCTTGATATTTCTTGTATCACCATTAGGAACAAAATTCCAAGACTTAGCTGTCGCCCTAGGCTGGTACTTATGGATTAGGATATATACATCGTTGACAAGTCATTTTGCTTTTCTTAGAAGTCATTCAAATTGGGAAACCCTATGTGAAAAGTGCTGATCCGTCTGGTCTTGTCAAACTTTTTACATTAAATTCTCGAAAATCTAAACTTTTTTGAGTCTATTTAAAATCTAATAATAAAGCACATAATACGATACCTACAGTCATGACCTTAGTTCTAATACGATATATTATTTAATTGGTAGATAAAATCAATATCATTCAAGGAAATAATAGCTACGTACATAATTTTATTTCCCTTCTGTCAGCATTAATATTTTGTGATCCCTTATTTCGCAACCGTTTTCTTTAGAATAAAGTGGCACTGTTTTTCATTTTTTATAGAAGAGGTATACGTTTAATTCTCTCTAATAGCGTTTGAGCTTTAATTTACTATGAATAGTTTTTATCTATCATATCATAATTTATTATCTTGTTAATTTATAATTTGATCTTTGAATGTATTTATATTGTAATGATTGAATTTATAGAATTTATTTTTATTTATTTTTCAAATAAGCACATTAAAAATCATTGAAAATTTTAAAAGTTGTAATATATATCAAATAAATATTAATTAATATTTTATTTATTTATACTAAAAAATTTCTACACGCATCATATACAGCAAAACTAGGAAGTAACCTCAAAAATTGAACTCAATATTTTGCATTTATTGCAAAGTGACTTAAATAACATACTTATTGTATTACGAAATAAATGCGACATGTACTACAGTACGTGAACAATATTATGTTAATATTTAGTTATCAAAATCAATTAATTGTAAAGCAAATTTGTAAAGAAAGAAATATTATAAGAAATTTGAGTAATTTTTATAGTTAAAAATTGTTTTTAATAAGAAAAAGTGATGGCAAAAATTTATTTGCTATGACTTCATCACTATAATGATCCGTAATTTCTGTAAATATAGTGGGAAGTTCACCATTGCATATTATTGTAGTAAATATTTTCACCTTGGTATAGCAATAACAAATGATATTTTCACTATAGCTGTTTGGATTATTAACTGTCATATCCATCACAGCTGTTAATTTGAATTATTGACTACTGTTTCTATCATGATTCTTAATCTTTTGGTTGCAAAAATATTAATATTTTCGTAGTTAAAAAAAATAATAATAATAAAAAGTAAATGGGTAGAAATAATGTTCTTGAATTGATTCTCTATTAATTGAGTTTATTAGAAGTGGGCCCAATGAAGGACAAGGCCTTCAATTCAAGCCCAACTCAAATAATAGCATATGCATGACCGACAGCGAAACTAACGAATGGGGAGTGAACACGTCATCTCCTGACAACCTTGTGTTCTATTCGTGGCCTAGTTTTAGCTCGCCACAATTTCACACGTTTTTTTCTTTTTGAAATAATTATTTGCCCTCTGCACCGCCTGGAAAAATAAAAGAAAAAAGAAAAAAAGAAAAAGAAAAAGAAAAGGTGGAAAATCTTGATAAAATGAAGGGAAATGACCCAAAATGTTGGGAATCCATGCAGCAGCAATAAATTGCCCTATAAAATTCTAACAAAAGATAGCATGCCAGATAAGGAAAATTGCAGTCTAAAGTGGAGCATTAACACCAGTTGTTTTTACATCTGTAGTAATAAGAAAGTATCACTCTATATTTTTCATGATAAGATATGAATTTTATTGCATATTTTTCATTTGACATTTAATAATAATGCTCATATTTATATATTACGAGTGTTGATCATCTTCTACTCATCAAAAAAAAAAAAGGGTGTTGATCATCTTCTTATGATAAGGATTACATTTTTTTTTATCCAAGGTGCAACCAATATTCATTTTTTCTATCAAATAACAATTTACGAAGTATTTGAATAATATAAAATTTTATAAGTTGTAAGTTTTATTTTGAAATGATAATTTTATTAAATTCCATAGTTTTTTCTATTACAAATGGAAAAAAAAAAAGGGTTAATCGACTATGACAAAATATTCTCCCACATTATTACGTTAGTGTTCTATATATTACGAATATGAATTTATTTTTTTAATTGTTGTCAGTGGATTAATGCAGGTAACACTAAGCCAGTCATTTTTATCTATTGTTGTATCTTTAATACGAACATCTGTAATTAAAGTAACTTTATTAATGCATGAAAGTTTGATAACAAAGTGGCTAGCATTCAGATTATATATTTCAAATAAATTATTCTTTTTCGAGCAATTTATTTTTTTAAAATAGAAAGAATAAGAATTAAGTCTTATTATTGAAAAAAAAATATTATGAATTTTATTTTCCTAATCATTCTTGTTGCATTCGTAATAATAATATTAATGTCACAAACCAGTTAGGCACTTTACCACACACACACACACACATATATATATATATATATTTATACTATATATAAAACAAGAGGGTTAAAAATAGTTATTTTTTGTCCGTCATACTAAAAGTATAAAAATAACCCTATTATAAAAAATAATGACAAATAATTATAAAAATAAAAATAATATATTTTTCTTTAATTCTTCTTTTTTAATATTTATTTTTTTATTTCATTCTTTTCTTTAATTATACTTTTCTTTTTTCCATCTTTAGTGTCTTTAAATTTATTTTTTGATCATGTTATCTACACAATAAAATATTTTTTATTATTAAAAATAAATAAATATCTTTAATTTTGTGAGTCAAAAAATTTAGTCACATGTATTAAGTGTGCGATAGTTGCTAATATAGATGTAACTACCGCACGTGAGAAAATGAAATACCCCATGTCTCTAAAAGTTATACCGAGAAAGTGGACAATGAAAGCGAGTCACGTCTTCGAACATTGGAATTATTAATTACTATTATAATTCATCATGCAGGAATATTAATACATTTTACAATTATTGTTTTGAATATCACAAACATGTGCAATTGCATTATGTCTCATCACAGCCACATCGAACAAGCCTACCACTTTCTTCAATATTGCATTTTAATCATTAATTTTATTTTTTTATTTTTTGGAAAGACATTTTAATCATTAAATTGCTTTTCATGGACATGCTACAGAAATATGTTTGGAATGAGTAAATTAAATCCGACACTAATATTGCAGCATAATTTATCGTGTGTTTGATATGTGTAGTTCTTTTCCATCCCCGATTATATCACACTTCTTTCTTTCCCAAAGCATACTATATATTCCACGACTATCTTAATTTTTTTCCTTTTGATTAAATAAATAATATGAAAAACTATAACATATATTAAGAATTTTTTTTTTTTAAAATCTAGACCCAAAATTAAATATTTTTGGATTTTATAATGGATCAATAATAGAACAATAATTTGGGATAAAAAGAGTAAGTTTAAGTAAATAGCTATAATATATCTACTTTTATTAACGGCAAAAAGTTTGGATAATTACAACATTTGAAAGTTGATGTTGATACGAAATAGTTGTGGTGAAAAGTCATTTGCTACATATTTATTACTATAATGATGCATAGTTTCAAAAGAATTTGTGAAAAATTCACCGCAACACATATAATTGTGGTGAATGTTTTTTTCTCGGTAGAACCAACAAGCAAAGATGTTTCATCTTGTTAATATTGGGCCATTGACTACTATTTTTTCATAGCTATAAATTTTGAATTATTGACTACTATTTCCATCTCAGCCATTAATTTTTTGGTTGTCACGATTTAATTATTTTGTAGTGATGATTTGCAAGTAACACTTTAAAACAAACTCATCCAACTTATGTAAATTTTTTCAATATTTTAAATTAGTTTTAAACGTTTCTTTTACAAATTTTCAATTTTACATATAAAATAAAAATAAAAATTATGCAATATTCACCATTATCGCCTGTCTCCATCTTTTAGCAAAGCGAAGGGTGAGGTCCCATGTGACACCCTAACCTGTACAGTTGACACCTCCGTTTTGATAACAATACCCGTCCCTTTCTGTACTGCCGTTAAATCTGTCTTTCAATATCCCTATCCACTCCTTTCCGACATTGACATCCTACGTGGGACCCTTCTTCTCTGACAATCAAAATCCAGCGTATACATACCATTCTTTATTTATTACTACCTAATTTTACGATTTTTAAATAAATAAATAACTTAATGTACATCAAATTCAATTATTCCTTATTTTTGTTTTTGAATGTGAGAAACTATCTCCTGATTAGCAATGTGACTAACTCTTAGACAAAAACTCAATCATGTAAAATATATAGATCGATCACTAGAAAAAAGTTTTATCTAATTTTGCCCTTCAATGTGAGAGATTTAACAATGTTTGATTTAACTCAAGGGTATTTCTTGAAAATTATTTTGGGCACATAGCAGAAAATATTGGAAATGTGAAGTATGCTCGGTACTGTTATGGAAAGTTGTACACATTAAATTGTTGGATGAAAATTTATGTTTAATATTATTTTAGGATGGGACAATTTTTAATGTAATAGTTAATTTGAGTGAAACTTGTCTGTCTGGTCATGAGTTGAAAGGGCAATTTTAGTAATATTATTTATAGTGATATGTATTATAATGATAGTAGAATATATGTATGCACGCACACACACATATGTATATATAACATTATAGAAGAGATAGAAGGCAAAATCTATCATAGAATATTTACTACTCATGAAATTTTATGGGGGAATTAATGAGCTTGGATTTTGAGGTTGTTTCGTGGGCTTGTCACAAAAAAATTATAAGCTTATGTCTGAATTTATTTTCTCGTAGCAAAAGCATTCGTCCAGTCTGCAAGTATAGCTGTGATATGCCTCCATTGCCAAAAAATATAAAATAAAAAATAAATAAATAAATTATAAATTATTTCAAAATTTTCGATTTTTAATATAGGATAAACTTTGATTCATGAATGCCTAAGAACAAGAGGAGAACAACGAGGAGTGGAGAGTCATATTCCTCTTCTAATTGCAGTTGTCGGGAGTCATGTCTGTCCCATATACAACATAAAACCACGAAGTAATGCTTAATTTGGTCAATCAACTTTCCAACAACCTCTTCATATTAATTTCTTATTACAAAAAAAAAAAAAATCTCTTCATATTAATAACATATGTAACATGATTTCTCATCGTGCCGTAATCAAATGTCTAAGTATTTATAATACAAACCTTAATTTGATGATACCATATAATTTTCAATCATTAATCATGATTAGGCCCTTTGCCCTTTGGAATGGAAGTGCAAGGCCATAAGAGAGCAGGTTTTGGGTTAATATTTTAGTTTAAAGACGCTTAAATTATAAATTGTCATTAATTAACCTACGATTAGCCAATCCGGATGAATTGAGGTTGCGAACTAACTGAAGCGTACATATATAATTTAATAATTAATTGGTGTGACCGCGGCTTCGATTGGTTGACTAGGACTTTTCTTTTGAGGATTTAAAACTTGATAGATTCATTTTAGATCAACAATTACATTTAATTATTATATTGATATCAACAGATCAACATATTTCAAAAATCAAATTATGAATTAACAAAATAATAAACTACTAAACAGTAGGCAAAGGTTATGCATGCAGTACATGAAAGACCATGCATGATCGATACGAATCAAACTTATACCTTCCCATAAAAAATGAGAGGCGGTGTCACTTCATCTAAAGAGTGGTGTTGATTGGTTGACTAGTACTAGTATAGGTTATTAATACATATAATAAATGCACGGACTTGGGCCGAATACATCCGATTATAATTAAGATGAAACTAGAGTTGAAATAATTTAATCTATGTCAATTTTATGATGAAATTAAGATTGAGGAGTCCATATTTTTTATGATATATATATTACAGTTCAAGTGATAAAAAGGTATTGCACTTAATTCTTTTCTCTTTTCTGATAATTGCCAGACGACAGACAGCTATCTAATAATGTCTCGTCTATATATAAAATTGTAATTATTTATCAGTTGAATCAATAATAGAAACGTAATAATAATTATCCAAACTTTAGAAAGTGTTTCAATAATTATGTCAAATCTCAAGATTGTTGCGAGCAATTATCAAAAAAATAAAATATAAAATGATAAATTTGAAAGAAAGTCGTCCTAATCTTAGTTTCTATGTTTTGAACAAAATATCTAGATATCTATGGTCAAGACATCTGGTCAAACTTTTTCTTCACCAACTTGTGTAATTAGGGAGAAACATAAAAGCAAATAATTCATTTATGGAAAAACCCCCAAGGATTCAAGAACTCACATTTCAACTACGCATCCCCGTATATGGATTAGTAAGATTGGTTTGATTGAACAATTACCCTTCGATCCAAAGAAACAAGATTGTTCAGGTGTTGTGGCACCATCCAAAGAATGTCTTTTGTACAAGCAAATTATGTAAATAGTGCCAACTAATTAAAACTGTAATAAGTTGAATAAACGCTCTCAATACGCTCTCATTATATTACTATTCCAATTACCTTATTTCCGACATTGTACTACTTCAAGAATCGAAAAGCCTTAATCAAAACATTCACCAGCAAGCCTAACATATTTTTTACTACTCTTAATATATTGTTGTAGAGTTGATCAATTATTCCACCCCCACGTAACATTTAAAAGGGTACACATATTATATTAAATTAGTATTTGAGAGCATTATTTGAGCTGGTAGTGAAGTGAACCTTCCGTTTACACATGTAACGTAAATTCGTAAACCCGACCCCGCCTAATTTTCTTTTACTATATATATTTTTTTTTTTTCTCCGAAACTTTCTTAGACAAGGCATTCTATTCTACCCCTCGATACTATAAAATCCACAAAGCCAGATGTCTCTCTATAGTTTCCATCGCCTTTCTCACCTCTGTCCCCCCTACCATGCATTAGCCCGTGCCATCCGTCTCCCCCCTTTATAAACCCCATCACCCCCTTCCTTCCCATTGCATATCCATCAATTTCTCTCTTTATCATCTCTCTCTGTCAAACTTAAAATCTCACAGACATGGTGGTTTTATCTCCGGCACCAATTCATCATAATTTAGGCGACATCGAAACATGCAAGCCCACGACTAACATTTTCACGGGGATTCCTGTTGTCGACCTTTCAGACAAGAATGCGAAAACTCTCATAGTTGAAGCCTGTAAAGAGTTCGGGTTCTTCAAGGTTACTAATCATGGAGTTTCAATGGAGTTCTTGGCCAAATTAGAAGAGGAAGCAGTTAAATTTTTCAATTTGCCCCAACAAGAAAAGGATAAATCGGGTCCTTCGAACCCGTTTGGCTATGGCAACCAGAAAATCGGACCCAACGGCGATGTGGGTTGGGTCGAATATCTTCTATTTTGCACCAACTCCGAACTCATTTCGCAGGATGCAACAGCCATTATTCCCGGGATTTCAGAAACTTTATGGTAAAAAAAATAATTAAAGAAAGTAATTCCTCATTTTTATTAATTAATTATTCTCAGTATGCATGATGTTTAAAATTAATTTTGTTGTATAATAATCTTGTAGGGGTCTTGTGAACGAGTATGTCTCTGCAATTAGAAGCATGGTTTGTGAAGTCCTGGAAATGATAGCAGAGGAATTGCAAATTGGGGCAAAAGACGCTTTTAGTAGACTAATAAGAGATGAGAAAAGCGACTCTTGTTTTAGGCTAAACCACTATCCACCTTGCCCAGAACTTCAAGCATTGAGTGGTCGAAATTTGATTGGATTTGGAGAACACACAGACCCACAAATAATGTCTGTCGTAAGATCAAACAACACCTCTGGCCTGCAAATTTGTCTCAGAGACGGTTCATGGGTCTCCGTCCCATCTGATCACACCTCCTTTTTCTTCAATGTTGGTGATTCCTTACAGGTAATAATTAATTATAGAACCTCAATCAGTCAAATGTTAATTAATTCTTAAACCCCACAATTATATGACACTTAATTAATATTTTTTTAATTTATGCTAATTTGAACAGGTTATGACTAATGGGAGATTCAGGAGTGTGAAGCACAGAGTACTGGCAAATAGTTTGAGATCAAGGGTTTCAATGATATACTTTGGAGGGCCACCTTTGAGTGAAATTATTACACCTTTATGTTGTGTAATGGAAGAAGGTGAAGAGAGTTTGTACAAGGAGTTCACATGGTCTGAATACAAGAAGTCAGCTTACAAGACAAGGCTTGGAGATAATAGGTTGGGGCTTTTTGAAAAATCTGCTGCGGACAAATAAATAAATATATATATATATATATATTTTGGGTGGTCAAATCCTTGGAATCCCAACTCCAAAAACATGTTTATTTCAGAAGGGTTGACTTAATCGACTTGCCTTAGGTGGTAAAAAAAATAGGGTTGCAGGCTTATTTTTATCACCCAACTGCTCTTTTTGTGTTCAAATGTAACAACTACCCCTTTAGTATTAATGCAAATATTGAGGAATTAAATGTGCCCGTTATCTGGTGGGTGTGGTGTTCTTACACAACAACAGTTTTTTGGCTCAATATTCGTAACTTTTTGCGAAATACATTGAATTGCACATGCGTAAGATACGATTTTGTTGCGTTATAAATTGCGGGAAATACTATTTTCGGTTTTATAATATTGTCGCCCTCATTAAATGCGATTTCTGAAGGTTACAGAGTCAAAACTGAAGTTAGTTTTTATTGAGACATGGAGTGTAGTAAAATAGGACTTTTAAGATTTGAGGCTAAATTATTACTTCAATTTGTTGGAAATGGATTTCGGCCTACCTTCTAAGACAACGAAAGGGATGTTCTCTCTCTTTTTCTTTTTTATTGTACAGTTCTTACCATTATTCAAAGGTTTGTACTTTGTTTGACTTTGTTAGACTTTAATAAATGAGAGAATTTGGAGTGTCAGGAAAATATTTTAACTGGAAATCGTTTACAGTATTTGAACCCATTCTTCTTTTTTTTTTTTTTGGTTCGAATTGTCAAGTGTTCAAACTTCAAATTCTTGTGGCCGGTAAATCTTATCCACCTGAATTATTTTATTAAGAACCTTAAATTGTTTCATATGATAAATTTAATACTAGAATTTAATGTTAGGTGAGTAACGTAGTTGGAAAAAATGTGATACTTTTAGTTGGGTGAAATTGGGGTTGAATAATAATAATATTCAAAATTAGTTAAATAATTAGAAAAGCCTGAATAAAAGATAGAATATATGTAGGTACATCGACAAAATTCGAAAGAATTTTTGCTCAGCAACAGCTAAGATGGATAGACCTAGGCGAGATAAGTTTATTCTTGTTATATATATAGGACGATATTATTGGTGCTAATATATTTCAGTAATTATTTCCCAAGATAAGACCTGCTTAATTAGAATTACGACTAAACATTAGAACAAGAACCAAATTAATATTTCGTATTCTAGAAAATAACAAAAACTGGAAGAAAAAAATGCAAGGACAACAATGGATGATGAACTACTTACTCAATTGAATAACTAAACAAATAAATTGATTCGATAAAACAAAATATTTATTTATATAGTTGAAAAGTTGTCTGTGAACGAGGATCACGATCGAAAATATTTTACTGAGTTTTTTGATAGGGATAAATAATAATAGAGAAAACTATATTGCAGCTCCTTGTAATTCTTTTGGGATCTCATGCATAGTTAATATGTTTGCTAGAAAAATACTCATTGAACAAATGTGTTGGTTGAAAATGTGCTAAATAAAGGAAATATGACTGTTAGGATTAAGTAGCCAGTTAAACTTTCTTATTATTATTATTTTGATAGTATAAATTAATTATCTATACTGAAATTAAGGCTGGAACTAGGAAATATTAATTCATTGTACGTGAGAGTCCACATCAAGCTATTTATTTTTATTTTAGTTGTTCCCTATTCATTGCAATAGGAATCATAGGTTCGCTTTCACGGAAAAGGACGTCCAACATCACGGTCTCCCTCCCGAGATTCTTAAGACATGTTAATTTTCATTTTGACCGGGTCGGGACCAACACCTTCTCAGTCCTAACGTTAGCCGTCCCATTGCTGTTATCTAAATTAAATGCTCAGTTCTAAATTAAATTCTATTTCTTCAAAAACAAATAGGGAAGTGAAAATTAAAACATTAATCCACCCGGCCTTATTTCTTTTATTATTATTGTTGTCGTTATAGAATTGAATTGGAAAAAGTGAACAAGGATATAATCCACTCAACATAAAAGTAAATCCCACACTACAGAAAAATATAACACTTATGAAAAAAATTATGCGATAATTGTCCTAATAATATGCATTAAGTGATGGATAACTTTCATTTAGCCACTAGTAATATATTTTAGGTGACATTAGTTTTTGTTTTATCACTATATAGCTCAAAAGTGACAAAAAGTAATATTTTATATTGTTATTTTAAATAATTAGTGACATATATACAGTGACAATATTTAAATGATAAAATAAATAAATTAATAAAAAAATAAATGTTAATAGTGACATATAAACACATTTTTGCTAAGTTTGTTCATTTTCTATTTATTTCTAGTGACATGTCACTTTTTATATAGAATTCAAATGTCACTAATGCTATAACATTTAAAATATTAATCTCCATTGTCCCAAAATGTCATTGAAATAACCGTGGTGAAAACCTAAAATAACTCTTTAACATATATTTCCTTTTTCTATTTTTGTTGCAAAAAATAGAAGTAGAAAAATATGTATCATAAATAAGAGACCAAATAGACGAAATGTCTGAAGTGAGGTGGATGTTGACAGAAATCGCGCCGGTAGAAACGCGCGCTCGGTTCCCTCTACCGCCCACAAAAATCGCCAAATTCAGAGCATCCCAAAATTCCCCTTTACAGGCTTAAAAAAACAGCACATCCGGGCCTTGGATAAGATATGAAGGAAAAAAGCTTCTCCACCGCCACCATGGACCGCAGAAGAGGGCTGTCACCACATCTGACGGCTTAAATTTAAAGTTCATTTTTGTTTATTATAATTTGTTTTAGGATTTGAGAGGAATTTTACCAAATATAAAAGATTGGATATTTGGATGCGAATTCAATATTATTTGCAAAAATGATAAATCAGATTCTTCAAATATAGAGGTCTTAATCTATTAAGGTATTGTTTTACTATTATGCATTAAAAAGGATTAAACGTTTTAAAAATTGAAAGGGCACTTCGATATCTAATTATTAGGTACACAACATTTATTAGAATTCTCAATTTCTCGTGCTTCTTGTGATACACTCATATAGACTATAGTTGACAAGATTTAGGTCGTCTTGATTGAGACCCCAACGACAGGAGAAAATAAATGGCGTAAAGGACTTTGAGCCCCTCAAAGTCTACAAATTGCAATTCTTTATATTATTATCAAATTTAATTTTCTAATGCAGGTCTTTATATTATTATCAAATTTAATTTTCTAATGCAGGTCTAATCAAATTAATCCGTCACTCAACTATTTATGGGTCAGATTATTATTAATAAATCACCAGAAACACACGTATACCTAAAATGCCTGTTTCAACCACCCAATTATTGACTTTCAATTAATTAATTTCAAGCAGCCATAAATTATTTTCTTTCACTACTATATATATAACCATAAATAGTTTCTTTGCGCTACTATGTATACATACATACATACATACATATATATATATTTCTTTTTTGTTAATGAAGTTTTTGCCATTTGGCTCAGAATTCTTTGCTTTTATCTCGTGTGGAGAAATTAATAAAGGTTTCATTTAACTTCGTTATAATAATTTTTGCCTTTTGAACTAACAAAAGAATCTTGCCTAAACTTTAGTAAGCATATTTTGAAAACTTGATGGCCTCAGCAGTGGAATATGTTGGAAGTTGCAAATATAGGTAGATAATATATCCTTTCTCAGACAAGATCTTGTAAATTTCATAGTGATTAGACTTAGGATTTGACTTAATGTCATGGGATTATTCAATGATCCATATAATATTGCAATTGCAATAATCATTTTGTTAGAGCATAGCATGTGGTTCAATTAATGTGGATGTGATGAATATAATTGTCACATACATTAGTCAATCGATCATTGTCATGTCACTTAATTAAACATGTATGTACTTGATTGAGTTATGAATTCACATATCCCATATTGACGTTAATATCAGAATCTCAATTAACTGTATACAATTACATGTTTCACATGTTAGATTAAAGTAATGAACGCTGACCCAAAATTAACATCGAGCCGCCCCTCCATTACGTAATGCATATTGCTTGCTAATGAAACTTTGGATTGGGGATTCAATTATTTAGGGTTTGTTCACTTTCACAATTAAGCTTGTGGGTAACTTGATTTTAAATGGTTTTCGAAAGATTAAAGAAGAATTTGATGCCAATATGCTATGACATATTGTTTACCTTCTGGGTTTAATTAGTTCAAATTGTTGTTATTTCTTGTGTTGTTTACTTTTCGGGTGAAGATAAGTCTAAGTTTTGCGTTTAATGTTAGATGCGCCCTTAGGGATATTTTGGGATATTTAAAAAGCCAAGCTAAAATGTAATTTCTTTAGACCATCCATGTTCTAGGGTTTAAGTTGCTACTCCATAAACGGGTTTAACCACCTATTTGTGAGGTTAATATATGCTTTTGAAATTGAAAAGTAAAAGATAGTTAATGGAGGCTGGCACCGAAGGTAAATAGGGCTCAATTTACCATTACCTCCACTTTACTTTAGAGGAAAATTCGCAAAGCGAACTTGTGGCGTTCAAGGAAATATATCATAATATTTCAAATACAATCATGGATAATTAAAAAAATCATAATATTTTAGAGGATGGTTGTATTTCTCCTAATTTAGGACACCAAATGAATGGCAACATTATATAAGCATATCTTATCTAATTATCTTAATCTCAACCAATTGAATTATATAAAAAAAATTCCGAATTTATACTATCAACCACCCGATAGAGTCTGACCTCTTAACCTTGTGATCATCATACTTGCAAATTAGCTAATATCAAGTAAGAATCTAACGGCCTTGATTCTTGGACACCCCAACATGACACACAATAGGCTGAAGCTGGTTTTAGAAATTAGCTTAAGATGCTATCTGAAATCTTCCAAAATAGGCCTGAGAATAAACTGTAAATTTCCTATCCCAGCTATATTTCTCATCCTCAATATATATATATATATATATATTTCTCATCTAATATTAAGGGGGGGAAAAAAAAGAATCGTTCATAGATAAACAAAAATAGTAGAAATTAAATATAGTGACAATGATGTAGAATTTCATTCTCACATTTAATCATGTCGCACGTTTGCATGACATAATGTACTTTCAGTATACTATATGTAGAGTTGAATATTTGTCCTTATACTAAGAACTTTAACTGTTATCTTCATAATGATTTAATTAATTTCAGATATAGCTATTACTAAATCAAAGGAACACTACATCACTTTCTTTTTATTTTTTTTTCCATTAATAATTTTCTCGAAGAATTCATTGAACTTGCTTGAAAACATGAATGGATAATAGCTGACACGATTCATAATGATGTAAGGGACTAAGTTTTGTTCACGCGTTGCTGGCTTTATGTTTACTAAGTCGTATGAGGGGACAGAAGTGATATAACATTTTGGTAACATTAGTTGGAATATTCATAATTATGTAATAGACTAAAGTCATAAATAGTAGGCGACTGAAAGGATATATTTTGGTAAATGTCTCCATGTAAATTGGGTGGTAAATGTCTCCATGTAAATTGGGATTTGAATTCTTCATCCTCATTTCTGCTTCTAGATAACTTGGATATATATATTTTGAGAAAAAAGAAAAAAAAAAAACTCATTTAATTTATGTGAGAAAAATAGTTATATGGAAGTACTCCGTGACTAATTGAGAAGCATGTTAATCAAAAACACCTAATTATCTTATAAAAAGAATGCATTTATGTGTGACAATTATCCCTAGAAATTTAAAATCTTATTATGTATCTGTTATAGAGAAATAGAAAAATATGCATCATATAATTATATTGTCGTGAGAACAAAATTCTAAAGTTTTTTTTTTTTTTCAAATTAATAAAAATTTGAAGAGACTTTACCACATTATATACTATTTACAAAAGATGTATGTGAGATTCTAGTTTCCTATTAGTATGTTTAATTGAGTTATTTAAAAAGTTAGGATAATTTTATTGCTATGTTCCTGCGTAAATACTTTGTTTGTTTGTTTTTTTTTTTCAAACAAGAAGCAATTAGAACATTCAAATAATACATCAGTAATAATAAAAAAAATCAATATAATATCAAGAAAAAAAAATATAGCGTCTGATTCCAAAATTGTCCACTAATTTAAACAAAATAGTAATGCGAGACTAACTTCATTCAATATTTTTAAGAATAACAATCTAACATTATATATGCAGTTATAATTTTCTGGAGTTGGTAAAATCAGAAGACACTATGAGTTAAGATAGATCGAACTTATCTCCGTACTAGATGATCACTAGGTCACATCAAGATATATTCAAATGATCTCCATACCACATGATCACAATATCACAAGCATCAAAAGAAAATGAACTAACTATAAATCTATAGACAAATTATCCATGCTGCTGCCCATGGGGGCAAATTTTATCCAAATCTAATCTAAATTTAAGAATTTTTAACCAATTAAAATATTTGATTATAATATTCAATTATAAATATCCGTTGTCCGAAATAGGTGAATCGAATATGAAATAAAATTATAGATTTATTAAAAACGTGAATTCAATCTCGAGTTCTATTTAAATATATAAATTGGTAATAATTTGCATAAAATTATCCTGATTTGATCCAAATTCAACCTATTCACGTCCGTATGCTTCGGGTTTGAAAGAATTTAAGTGACTCCATTAAAGTCGTACTATTGGGGACTGAGAAGAAGCATACTCCTTAGCCATTTGGACATTTCGGGCCTGAAGGGATATCAACTTCCAATAATGATCCATAAACTTACCAGTGTAACGGAAGTGGCCGATTACGTAGTGTGACTACTGTCCAGATGATCAGCCCGATTAAAAATAAATCCTTCACAATGAATTAACTATGTGAATATCAATAATAATAATATATATTAAATAATAATTGATTTCATTTTATTACTAAAAATATTTGTTAAGTTACTATAATTTCCATTCAATCGTAATATAAATCAAAAGTAACAAAAATTAATGTTGAATATTGTTACTATTGACGATTAATAATGACCTAGGAACAAAATTGTTTCGTGAAAATTTTCTATTGTCACTACTTTATTGCCACTAACATAGTGACAGCTATAAGTGCACCTATTACTGATTGTTCATAATGATGGTCTAAATATTATTATTATTATTATT
>JACFYI010002397.1:805249-816078 GCA_014898755.1 Handroanthus guayacan
GCGCACGTAGGGCGATGGGCACCCGACGAACAAATGCCAAACAACAGTAATGTGGGGTTGAAGCTGGACTTAAACAAAGCCGAAATGTGGAAGACTCAAGCAAACAAGAACTCTCCATAATGTGGGCAATTACTTTAGGAGTCCTAGTTTTGGTAGAAATTGATGATTCCTTGTAATTGTGGATTTTGTCTAAGTTGAATCCTAATTGGACTAGGATAAGTTATTGATGTCTATAAATATGCCTAAGGACCTCACGACTCACGTGTGTGATATACCCTAAAAAGTGAGTGTTGTGTGAAAGCCTTGACCCCTTGTACTTTGAAATTGAGGAATAAAATACAAGATTGGGAGTTGTTCCCATAATTCACTGTGCCTATTACATAATTGTACGTGTGTGACTTGTTTGTGCAAACTTCTCTCAAACTCTAAAAAATCCTAAATACTTGTTGGACGGACGTGCGTAGGTTGACTAGTCGTTGAGGCGACTAGGCCACAAAACGAGTAAATTTTAGGTGAAAAATTTGTCTATATGCTGCGCATGGCAAGTGACGATTCCCATGCCAATCACTCACCTTTTTCCTCAGGTAATCGACCCACACCAAGAAGTGGTAAAAATGAGTAAAAGACGCAGACGTTCTAAATTACCCACCGACGTAGTTAGAACGTTTGGTTTGGTTGACAATAGTACATTTATATTCTCAGGTATTTGGATTGCATAATTTCATATAATAATCCCAAAAATTAATAATTTTTATTATATATAAAAAGCATAAGGACCAAAAACAATTATTTAATGATATATTTTCATGTATTATGCTTATGCCCCTTAATATTAACTTACCTTAATAATTTCCTGCAACACAATAAAAAATTATTAATTCACTAATTAATTTTTTATGCTAATTATTTTATGCACACAGCAAGTGTGCAATGAACGCTCACATACGTAATGATGAAATATTATCAAATTAGGGACCGGACGAGTAATATCACTCATGACTTAACACCTGAGGCACAAGCAACAAAACCGTCCTGACTAACTGGGCCGCATATCCCAATATCATTGCCTGCAGAAAGGCATCGGCACTAAAACTATTCTCATGGAACACATGAACTGCCAAAAATGAAGCCCACAGCATTCTAACATTGAACACAATAATACAGGCGCCAAAAACACATAAACCCTATAGACTGTAGCCATGTTATAACTAGGGTAGTTGACACTGAATCATAATTCATAAATATTCAACGATAACTCTGTAAAGGGTCAGCTGCTTTTCCAGATCGCGCATCAGTCCAGGCTTTTGCAATTGTTCTTTTCATCTCCTCATCACCTTCCTCATACATATTCTGCAAATGGATCATGGAAGTTTGCATTGGCTCGACAGAACAAATCGATATGGAGACATAAAGATGAAATTAAACTGGTTATCTAGTTGACTTGAATCATACCTTCATCAAGTCCATTATCCCAGCCATTGGATCCCTCTCTTTGTCCAAATTTGGCTTCAACTATAATATCATAATCACGCATTAATACCAAATTCATACAGAAAAAATCTATAATTCATTTACAGAACCTAGGATTACCTTGTCTTCTTTGAAGTGCAAATCCAGCCAGTTTCCCTTAGAAGCTTTGGCTAAGGTGACAACCACCCTCTTAGGCTTCACAACCAATTTACATTTCTCGGGTAAAACCTCTTTGTTCAACTTTGGCACAGCACAGCGATAGTTCTTTCCTTGAACATCATGGAATTTGATATCAAAAGACATTGGCTTAAAGTCAGCTTCAATCTTCTCTTGATCAACCCCCTCCAATGATATATAAAGCTGAGACAGAAATGGAAAGTATAAAAAACATGAAAGATAAGAATCTCATCTCATTGTAAGAAAAATTAGTTAAAGCAATCAAAACAGCTGGAAAATGATACGTTGGCGCTTCCATAGAATAAACTTTGCCGAATAGAACTTTGTATCCGTCAGAAAGGCATGTATACCAACCAAATAGTATCACTAAAACACAAGTGACCCATAAGATAAATCTGCTCTACACAAGTTTTATTCCGAGAAACAGGCCAGGATAAATTTCCCTTCAGGTTCTGTTACTAACCATTCATGCAACTCTAGATTCTAGAAAAAGATTATCAGAGCCATTAATTAACAGGAATCCTCACCTTCAGTTGATCATTATCCTGATCCCAGCTGAAGGAGCTAAGGGTCACATAATTTAACGATGATGCTGCCTTCGGCGCAGTTGATATTAGAGTAGGAGTGGTGACAGCTGAAACTGGAGCTGGTGTTTGTGAAGATGGTGCAGAAGCAGCTTCTTTTGATAACTGAAATAGAAAACCACAAATCAGGCCATGTAGAGAAGCCATAGCATAACTTACAATGGATCTTTCTTTACAAATGAAAGAGGCTATTCTTCCAATTTATACAACATATTCACATCAAGAAGCAGCCCCCCGATGTTTCTGAGAACAGGAACTGAACATGACAGATGAGACCGCGGCAATATAACAGTACAAAATATCATCAAGATTTGAAGAGATGTATAATGAAATAATGGCTCCACGCACAGTGCTAACAGATGTTACAATAATCTACAGTTCCATCCAGAAGCTCCTCTCAGCAGACATTCAATAAATTTCGGACTGCAAGTCTGCAACTCCTACAAGCTCACCGTTTACAGACAAGTCCACAAAGAAAGCATAATCATCAGATGTAACTACAGATAGAAACAATCCAACCGCCAGGTGCACCCATTAGTAAAGTTTAAAATGCTCCACATATAAAACATCAATACAAGTTTCTCAGCCAATAAAAATCAAGAAACTCAAGGGAGCAAAGACCGCATACATTTCCCTTCGATTCAGTTCCTCAGAGAACTAAGTTTTTATAACATGACAAACTTTAGCTCCCAACAATACCAATATAAGTGCCACTCTACCCACAGTTTCTCAAGACGCATTTCCCAATATACAAAAATGCAAATGCTTGCTAAGAAATCGAAAAAAGAAAAAAGGAAAAAAAAAAAAAAAAGAATTGCGCAATCCATGTAGTCAGGAAACAACTAAAAATTAGAAAGCAATGTATAGAGAAAATACCTTTTCCAAATTGCGAATCTCGGAGGAAATAAGAGAAACGACTCTGGGCCTCTTCGCGATGCTCTGAATCTGCTTCAATTCCTCTAAGTCCAACGCCAAATCTTCATTGCTCGCCATTGTAGCCTCTTTTGCTATCGGAATTGAACTGCTGGAAATTGTTAGTGCTGAGAGAATGAAATTACCAGAAAACTTGCTTTATATTCTGGTCCCGAGAGGATTAGAAACTGCTGGAACCATCAACATAGGGTTTTATATTATTGGTTATTACAGTTCAAATCTTTTATGTGATTAGGCAGTTCTTGGAGAAGTTTCTAGACTATTGATCCCGGACTATGTGAAGGAAGGCATAAGATTCTACGCCATTATTCCTATTGGACCGTAGGCCCATTTCAGGTTCATTTGACAAATATAGGTTCCAGATTTGTCTATTTTAGGCTTTGGGCCTTGGTGTCCATTTCACGGCGATTATTTTGGACATTAAATGGAGATGCACTTATTCGAATCGTCCAAACAGGACTACCCTATCAGCATATTAGGTGTCAGGAAATAAGACCTCGGGGATGGGGTTCATATTGGTGATTAGTCTTGACCTAAAATTAAGGAACAAGAATAAGGAAATAAGGGTACGTCCGAGAAATAAGGAGTAGGTCGTAATATTCAATGATAAAATTGATAGAACATGTATTCTTGTCTCATTATGATTGATGGTATTTATAGAGGGGATTTAATATAATTCAATGGTATTAGGTCTAGTTTGTGACATCTTATTCTTTTAAGTGGCATGATCCCACGATTGAGAATTGCTAGGTAATTAGCCTGGTCTTGATACTAATCCGATGCACTCAAAAAGACACTTGAGTCGGGAAAGTCCCACTCCTCTTAAATATTGCAAGCTTCTTCCTTTATGGGGGCCTAACAGTGTTAGGGCACTTCTTTTTGTTTCAGAGGGTAAATTGGTCATTAAAGCTTGACGAACATGTTCGTAAGCGTTACCATCACAAAGCATTACCATCATGTGTTCCATGTATTTTGAATTACTATTATTTATAATCGGATCTTATTTATTAAATATTTTAATCATTTAAAAATCTTAAAATTGAATCTGATTTTGATAAAAATTTGCTCCATTGACAGCCCTAAATATGAATAATCTAAGAATTTTCTATATTTTGAGTTAGTTTCGCTTCGTACACGATTCTCTGACAAATGTTGAAGTGATTGGTACTTCCCTTTTGCTAATTCAGCATTAAGGATGTGACTATAAATACTCATTGGATTTGGAGTGCGTAAGACTACATAAGACAATTTATATCGTGTTCAACCATAATGAAATTGTATTAAAAAAAAAAGAAGCACGCACGCCCACACGCAAGACTTGTAGATTATGAGACCTTTTTTATTGAATAATACTTTGCATCCTTTTGGACAATGTTTTACATCGATGTACATCAAGAGTTGGAAAAAAAAAAAAAAAAAGACAAAAATACCAAAAACCTTTGAACTTCATTATCGCACTATTTCATTATCATCGTTTATTGTGCAAAGTTTACATCTATTCTTCAACAAAACAAAGATTTAGAGGGCTTTGGATGGCCAAACTCGTTTGCGGTACTCTCCAAGTGCCCACAATGGGAAGATATTTCTGTATTGTGCATAATGTAACATACAGTTCTTCATGTAGACTCCGGTGATTTCCTGTAATTATGGATTTTATACATGGTTAGAGAGTCAATTTTGGAACAGAGTTTAATTTGCATTAAATGTTCATAATTCAAAATTTACATTAATCCAGAGTAAATTTAATTAATTAATTAATTAATGATTACCTGTTGTGGGAAATCTCCATCATCCATCTGTGCATTAATCAACAGTTTTGCTGCTCTATGTAAAGGGGCAGGATCCCTCTCCGCCTAAACAAGACAAAAATTTGAGTTTTTTAATATTTGTTTGACCTTAAAATTAGCTCAAGAACTAACCAGACCTGTCCAAAAAGATGATTCATATTTTGAATTCAAATAACTAACCTGTCCACCATACATAAGACCAAGCATCGCCCATGATGTCTGTACCAAATTTGTGCGGTTTCCTTCCAATGGTGTGTATTTCTGTCACAAGAACATCAAATATCACTACAAGATGAATTTTTAGGTGGTGTAAAAATGAGCTTATAAGCATATGAGATTGGTTTTTTGTTTCATGGGCGAGGATGGTTACCATGCTTGGGCAGGACTCGAGGCATTCTCCCCATCCACCTTCTTCATTTTGGGTTGACAAGAAAAAGTTAACACCTTTACGAACTGCTTCACTATTGTTGTATGTCTTTCCTGCCGCAGCTAATCCTCCCAACACAAAGAATGTACCATAGAGAAAACAAATCCCCCAGTAACCATACCTATAAGGGCACTTCATATTAGATACTTAGAAAATTTTTGCCATATATATATATATATATTTTTAGAATCAACAACCACTAAAACTCACCATGAACCATCAGGCCATTGTTTTTCTTCAAGGAAGTGTATTGCCTTAGCCACGGAGACCTCTATTTCTTTCTCCCGATGGCCTGGATGCAAACGCTTGAATGCCAGAAGAGCTTGGACTATCGAAGCAGTGCATTCAACGTGCCTAAAAACCGAAAAATGGTCGATTTTAGAGCCATGTTCATATGATTTATATTAACTGAAAAACCAATATGGAAGAGGTTTTAAATGTGGAAAGAATTAAGATCTTACTCTTGTTCCACAACAATATCTGCGAAGAGTTCAGAGGGGTTCAAAACCTGAAAAATTAAAAAAAAAAAAAAAGGAAAGAGAGAAAAATGTTACTACAATTTGTTATAAAATTTTTATTGTCACTAGGCAGCCATTATACACTTGTCATTTATTGTCCATAGTAAACACGATTTTTGTCATTATTAAGTTTATTTATTCCATTTTTGTAAGAGAGTACAATTTTTTGTCACAAAATGCTCACCTGCAAATATGGTTGTGGAATTGGGGGTTCCCAGATGGCAAATCCACCACTCAGAGGACTCTGCACACATAATTTTAT
Source organism: Handroanthus guayacan (assembly GCA_014898755.1). Lineage (NCBI taxonomy): Eukaryota > Viridiplantae > Streptophyta > Magnoliopsida > Lamiales > Bignoniaceae > Handroanthus > Handroanthus guayacan. Next base: position 811,408 of record JACFYI010002397.1, read on the forward strand.
GCACATCAATTAACTTCAAATTAAATAAATTATCGTATATAAATAATAAATCAGCACAATTTGACTGCCTAAATTCAGATATTGTAAAAAATTCGTACTTGCAAGTAAAGGAGCACATTCACAGCCTCGTACAAGCGCTCAACATCAGGTTTTTCTCCGGAAATTTCAGTTGGCATTTGCGATAGCAAAAGCAAGCACTGCAATGATAATTAGCATGTTTTCGTCAATCTATTTGATTTGATTTTATTTATTTACCTTTTCTTTTGAAAAAAAAAATGAAGAAATTACCTTAAGAGCTTCAGCTGTGCAGTCAGATACAACCCAACCTTGATCTTGATCAGAGAAAGTCCACGCGCCTTTAGTAAAGTGACGGTACATGGCTTTGCAGTCGCCCCTTGGATTTTCCTTTATCTAAAATAATAATAATTCATTCGTAAAATTATTAAAATGATTGTAATTAAATTATAAAAAAAAATTCAAAATTTGAGTTCTAGAAATGAACCTGTGATTCTTTTATGTAGAAATGTGCCTTCTTAAGACAATCACCGTATTCCTCAACCATGCCACTTGAAATGACTGCTTGAGTTGCAAGAGTACTGTCCCATATTTGACTTCCAAAACTCTGTAGTTAAAACATAGAAGTGTTTTTAATTACTTAAAACTCGTCGAGAGATCGACTTAATTAGTAAAAAAAATAATACTTTATTAGCAAAGAAATCAGGTTGATCGAGCTCAACTCGAATTCGACCCAATTAACAATAACAAATATCAAACACAATAATAAAGCTCGATAGAAGTTCAAACAAAATTTTAACAAAATATGTTCAACTCAACTCAATTCATTTACAAAACTATGGAAAAATACCTGCATCTTCATGCCATCTTCCGCAAGCCACAAATAATCAGGGACCCTAGCTAAATGATGCTTGAACTCGTCCCCATTTGGATCATGTGCCCACCAGCACATCATTTGCAAACTCTGTATCAAGAACATAGCACAACATTATTAATAATCTATTCGTTGTGTAATATTAAGACAAGATGAAATCTAGGATTACTCACCTTTTCTACACAACCAATGGTAATGTATCTGCTCTCTTCAGCACCATAGCGCATGTATTTGATTGCCTTATCAAGAGCTCTTTGTCTAATCTTGTTAAACGGCCAGCGCCTCATTATAGGCTCTGCGCAATAGTTGAGGGTATCCCAAAGCAAATCTTGTATGAATGTGTGAGGATAGTAAAGATCATCCTGCAAAATTTTATGATTTGAGTCCATCTTTCTTGTTTTTTAGTTGGAAATTCAATTTGGAACTAGTATCTATATTATACATAAAGCACGACAGCACTTTTGATGTATTTTGATATAATGTTTTTAAAATACACTTATTTTGTATTTAAAGTAATAACCGTTCATTTTTTTTTACAAATCATAATCGAGTACCGGCTCTATAGTGTATATGTATATATATAAATATATTAATATATATTTTAAATATTCTAATTATTTAAATATACAAACGGATTGAATTTGCATATAATTATACCAATATACTTGAATATTCACAATAGAAATTACCCACCTCACAACAGTGATGGCGTGCCTTGTTCCAATCTATCTTATCATAGGGCTTGACATGAATTTCTTCCCTGAGGGATAAAACCAAGTCCGTGAGTGGTCCGTGGTACTTTCTACCATATAGGTATGACATGGGCATGTAAGTTGTGCGACAATAACACCACATCTTGGCTGCATTTATAGTAAGTGTTAGTTTCCAATCCGATTAACAATTAAAATATGAAATAATAAAGGCATAATCACTTCAATACCCTCTAAATTTCGGACTAATTATAGAAATTTCTCCGATAATGAAAAATTACAGCAAAACCCCTTATTGTTAGTTAAAGCGGATGAAAAATTTAATAAAGCTTAGATAATATTATAATTAAATCCATTGAAAATTTAAGCATATTATATTATCATAGGATTTGCTTGTAATGCTACAGGTACTAATAAATTTTTCATTAGTTGAACTAATGGGAGATATGTTATTGTAATTTTCTAAATTACTGGAGTATTTTTGTAATTATGTTTAACATCAAGGATTGTTGAGGTAATTATCCCAATAATTAATTAATAGCCTAGTGAAGTACATTTATTTACATATTTACCTGGATGATAAGGCAAAATCGAAGGGAATAGCCAAAACTCAGGGGAAAGAGGATTGCAGCCATCCCAATCATAGACTCCAAGTACCTAATCACATGGTAATTTAAGTTTTACTTTAACTGAGTGGTTAGGTACGATAGCATAGAACTAATTATTATTCAACGAGGTAGGAATATGTCATAATAATGTCATAATTATATACCGAAAGATAGGTCTTTCCCCAGGAGGGAATTCCGGTAGCTCCACCATGGTCAAGAATCCACTTTCTGGCTCGTGCTATTGCACCATTCCCATCATCTGGTCCCTCGCCCAATAAACGTAGCGCCACGTAGCTGAGCGCTGACCCTATCATTGTACTATGACCTTCTATGTAAAATCCCCATCCGCCATCCTCGTTCTAGGTCCATGTACACCATAGTTCAGTATAGAAAGTGATAAAAAATAATTAATTTATCACAATAATGATTTTAATAAATTTATTAGTGATAAAATTAATTGTGTTTGGAGTTGTCATTGTTGACAATTCATTAGTAGCACATGTATAATTAATAAAAATTAGGAGGGCTTATATAATCTATATATTTAATTGTTTATAATATTTTATATAGAATATTACTTTTATATTTTATATTAGTTAACTTTCTTTATTTTGAATGTTGTTCTTGATATCAAGGATGTATCTCTAGGGTTCTTTTTGTTTTTTTTTTTTATTTAAATAAATGTATCATAATTGTCAATTGTTTTTGTGAAATATAAATCATAGAATTCTTAGACATATTAAAGTGCAGAGTTTATTAAAGCCTAAGCCTATATAACATTTAAGCCTAATTAGAATTTTAATAAAAATATTTTTTTTAAAGGCCAGACCTAGGCTCATAAAAGTCTAAAAAGGCCAAGTTAGACCTTAAAATTAATAACGAGTTAGACTTAGATCTAAGTCTTATATAATAGGCTTAATCTAGTCTGGCCTCAACTATTTTCAACCTTATTCACAACCTATTCACAATGAAATTTTTACCATAAATTATAGCAATAATTTTTATTATCAACTAATTATCACCATCATATGACAAGTTACAATAAAATGAACTCTGGCATTACCTAATACATGTTATTGTGATTTCTACTTATTTTTTTGTTATTAATATTATTTATTTTGTAGGTTTAACGAGTACCTGATGGTTGTAGATGTAACGGGCCATCTCCTTTTTGTGTTCTGATGTCAAAATTGTGTTTATTGCTCCACTTATGTACAAAGCAATAAGCTGTCATTCACGAGCACATATCAATATTTGTAATTATCTTTTTGTAATATATTTAAAGGAAATTGTTCAAAAAAAAAATAGTTACTCAGGGAAAAATATTTACCAGTGGGGGAGTGAAAAACATGGGTCCCGCATTTTCAGCAGGCCAATGGCCGTCACTTGCTTGGACGGCCCGATTTAACCGCAGAGCTTTCTTGACGGCGATCGTCGCAGTTTCGTACGTGACTTCTTCTTTCTCTCCAAGCCGAACCGGGGGTATGCTCAGCAAATCAATTCCACTTTCCTTTTTCAACTGGTTGGAGAAAAAAAATATAAAATAAAACAAACATCAGTTTCATCAAATTCTTCAAACTAATCATTAATTATTTGACAACTTTCTTTTTGAAAAAAAAAATAATAATAATTTATATATCAAATCCTTGAGTCAGCACCTCAGATCAATATTACTTAAAGATGGGTAATTAAGACTCCAAAAAATATAATATACTGGAGAAATCAAATAAAATTACTATTCAATAAAAAGAAAAAAAAACTCATACATTACTGGTGGGAATTGAACTCATAATTTTTTAGTTATGAGACATTTCCTTACCACAAGGGCAATGGTTCCTCAGCTTAATTCTTGAATACTTAACTACCGACTACATGTTACACAATTTTATAAAATCTGTGACCTAATTTTACCGCTTAGTGACAACATGCGCAATAATGGATTAGCGAACTGCTCATCGACGCGGTCACTAATTCTAATCTATGACAAACTATTTCTGACGGTCCCCACTAACAATATTCAAGATCAATTTTCTGCCAATCTATTAACTAATAATGCGATCAGATCATTAGTTATCTATTTACGGGATTTTAATTCATGAAAGATATATTATCTCAAGTTTAATAAATTATCATACCTGCATTCTCATGAACAAATCAGCACAAGAATGAAATCCTTTCTTTCTATTCTCATTAAATTCTTGACGAGCCTTTTCAAAGGCTTCGCGTTCTTCCGGGGTTCCGGCGTTGGGATCATACTCCCAAATTTGTCTGCCCACAAAGTTATTTGTGCTGTACAAATATGGGCCATGGCCTTCAGCAATCTTGAGCTTCCACATGCTTTTTGATCTCTTCTGCAGACATATGATCACGTATGCAAGTTAATTAATTCGTAGACTAAAAAATTTAGGGTCAAATCTTTTTTTTTTCTTCTAAATTTACATAGGAACATGTTTTTGTAGTATTT
>JACFYI010002397.1:816284-838275 GCA_014898755.1 Handroanthus guayacan
TAAGCTTCTATATACTATAAGGTGTTAGATTAATTTTCTTATAAAAAATAAATTGGTAAACATGTCTAGATGAAATAACATCATCAAATTTATAAGATTTAATTGATTCAATAGAAGGAGCATGTTAAAATTTTCAAAATAATTCATAAATTCTTAAAGTTTATAAGATGCTAATATTTTCTTTCGGAGATCATAAGCTCTTTTTGGAGAAAAAAGTTACCAAACATTTTATAACATCTCGTAAGCTATATTAAACATCTTGTAGAATGTTTTGAATAGCTTATAAGATATCATGAAGTTAAGTCTGATTCATTAATAAGATCTTATAAGTACCATATATATATATCTTATCTCATCCAAATACTTCATTAACTCATTTTTAAAATAAGATCTAATATCTTATAAATTCCAAAAACATCTCTTAAGATGCAGAAAAATTATAAGATATATTTTAAATAAACTAGCCAAACCCTCTAACAATAAGGTGATGAAAAAACTCATAATTTGCTTCATTGGGATTGAAACACGGATTGCGCAGTAATTACAGACAAATCAAAGTTGAATCAAATGCACTATAACTCTGGCAGATTAATGAATTTAGATCACTATTCATCCCAAACAGACCGTAAAACAAAGAACACATCATGACAAACATATGAAATTAAGGAGCTAGGAAACAATAATCTTACCAGTGATTATGAGACGTAATGAGAACAAAGCTGTTTGAATAATGAATTCAAAGAGCAGAAAGAATGAAAAAGTTGCTAAAAGTTATAGCTTATACACTATGGCGAGAGTATAATGTGCTGCTATTTATAGGGAAGCAAAGGAAGAAAAAGTGGTTCAAGAAGGCGACAACTAGTAATTAGTTTATTCTCTTTTGGCTGGCCAAGTATAATGATATAGTAGTTCCATTACTAAAATAATATATTATTGTGCATAATATAGATCAACAAGAACAGAGAAGTAAAAGTTGGTGGGCTAGCTAGCTTTTATATATATATATATATATTTAAATATTATGTAACTTTTTTAATTGATATTTCGAGATTTGTTCCTAATGCTCTTCTTTCTACCTAACGTGCAATATTGATTTTGTCCTATTTTTTAGAGTACTAATTTAGATGCCTCGTTATTAAAAAATTGCATAGAGAGCAAGAATTTTGTTCTGCTATAATTAATAATGATAATTCACAAATTAATTAAATAATTACTATTTATAAAATGTGGTTATTGACAAGTACATCGACTTACAATTATTCATGTAATTTTGTTGTGACTAATGATGTCTAATAAAGAAAATGGATAAGTAGACACATCCAAATGAAATGAGTTAATTTGCACTGACTTGTGCAATTAGAATATCTTGTGCCTTTCAGGCTCTTTTCATTCTATTTTCTTGGGAAAGAAAAAAGAAAGAATATAAGACGAAAAGAAAAATAAATGACAGATAGTGACGTGTTGGATATTTTTTCATGGTACTATGACTTGAATTATGGTTGAGATAATTATAAACATTTTTTACTTTTTCTTTTTTTGCAATATATCATATAAAAATCTTTTATATTTCAAGTCACAAAGGTGCATATAAATATATATTATATAGTTCCATATTTAATAATTGATTAGTTGATTGATTATATTTCTTAGACATATTGTCCATGCCGGCCATAAATAATATTGGAGCCCCCAACGAAAAATGAATGGTCCATCAATATTTATGAAACTCGATTGATAGCGCCTCCAAAAGTGTCTAAAACAGTTTTAACAAATAAATGCACTAAAAGTATGATTGATGAAGAGAAGACGTCCACTCGTTTTCCGTCAATACCAAAACTACACGTACTCGCCTTATTTTTACACGTAAAATAAGAATGAAAACCATGATATTAATTAATTTGCTTCCAAATATATCATAAGTTGATCATAACATAAAATCGAAATAAGGGATAATTTGTAAGATTTCCTGAAGCTTGACCTAATTACAAATACGACCCCATATTGTTTAGGAAATTAAAATAATTGATTCAGATATTATATACAACTTAATCTGGTTAACAACATGGAGTGTTTTTATAATTTTTTTATATTATATCATATTTCTGTAATTATCCCTTGTAATAATTATTAAACAAGCTTAAGAATCTCACCACATACAATATTATATATCATTAAAACATGAATATGATGTAAAGTAAAAGCCAAACCACTTTAATTACATGAAAATCAATCCATTAATTAAAGACATCATAGGAACATAAAAAGGATATTGGCGTTATAAGTACCTCAAATTTGCAATGAGACCTCGTAGACGCAAAGTTCTGATCAGCTTGTAAGAAAGATGTGAAGTGGTAGTAGAATGAGTTGAGCAATTGGGAAAGCCACTTACATATATATACGGATGAAAGGCTTGCTGGTCAAACCGCTGTCGCGCTTTATGAATAAATCCACAAAGGGAGCAAAAAAAGTCTGGGGTATTGGCTTTTGTGGCATAAGTCAATTTTTGGAGGCTACACATATTATTTTTATGATTATATATGCTTATGAATTTCTTGAATACACACGCATTTTTCATGACAACGAAGAAATTTAATTTTGAAATTAGCACATTTGAATAATTAACATGGCGAGCAACGTTTGACCTGGTCTTGATTTTCTGTTTCTTATCCTTTCAGTATTGGTAGGTTATGGTGTGGATGGCTATCATCTTTTTCTGGTGTTGATGTTGAAAGGCGGTCTTTTATAGGGTGATTTATAATTTTTTTTGAAAATGTTTTATGAGACGTTTAAGAGCTTGTAAAATATTATCATAAATTGTGTTGTATGTTTTTTTAAAGAATTCTAGACTGTTGAAATAAAATGTTAGAATTGGCAGTAAAACGTTCCTAACTTATTTTTTAGATCTTAACACGCTCATTTAATTTTAATATTTTAATTACAAGATTAATATTAATAGTATGTTATAAATTTTAAAATTTTATTTTATTCAAACACTGTAACAATTTATTTTTAAGATAATTTCTAAGTTTCAAAACATCGATCGTGCACTCTATTTTGAATAAGTTTAGCCACTCACCCTCAGAATCCATGCAGTTTTGCATAATTTACCCAGTCCATTGTTAAACATATAACAGTTCCAAAGTGCATGTATAAGAATCAATTTTTCTTTTTTTTTTTTTTTTTTTTTTTTTTTGTGATATACACCGATAGAAGAATTTATAATATTATTTGCATAGCTATACTAGAATTAAATCAAAAATCTAAAGAAGAATTAATATTATGTGCACGGATATACTAGAATTAAATCACACACCTGAAGAAGAATTAATATTATGCGGACATGAGCTCTACTAGAGTTAAATTAAAGGCCTAAGACTCTTCTAGCCCACGATTAATTGCTTTCACCAACGATAAATGCATGTCAAACCATCCTGGGACATCTCAACTCTTACTTACCAGGGTGGTAAGTTTCAACTACATATATTTTACAACTACTTCATAATTAGACAAGATTGGTTGCTTCCTTCACATCAGGCCTGTCAAAAATATCCGAATGTCCATTTGACCATCAAGATTCGTATTCAAAATTGGTAGATATTATCAGCATTTGAATATATTCAAATATATCTGAATCTGAATCTGTTGCTTGAAATTCTGGATATGGATATAATAGTATTTGCATACCAAATATCTGTATTTGAAAAATTATCTGTATTTGCATATAATAATATAATTTATAGGTTTTAAATTATATATAAAAGAGTATAATGCAGGAAACCCGCCAACCTCTAGGGTATTTTGCACTTTGTCTCTTAATTTTTGCGAGCAAGCAATAAATATCCCAACTCTTGCAAATAATGTGCAACTTCCCCCTGAAGCCAATTTTCGATGGAATATTTTTTGAATATTCCATTTTATTGAAGTGCTAAGGAGCGCTTCAGTCTATTTAACCAACTTTGCAATTGACCCAAAATGTTAGGGAATAAAGTGCAATTGTCCGAAATTTGAAACACCACTTTTTGTTACTATACATGTATTGCTAATTGCAAGTAGTGACAATTTAAAGCACCACTTTTTTGTCATTAATGAGCTATATAATGATAATATAAAGAATACTGTGATCAAGCACATAAAAAAAAGTCATTGTCAGTACTTAATACTTATTATTAGTGACAGTTTTTATATTGTCGCACTTTTTTTGTCACTCATATTAGATTCTTTTGTAGTGTAATTTCTCAAAGTTTCCTCATTATTACTTATTAATTTTCAAGTAACTACCATTAAATTATTCATGACCATTATACGCAATTACCAGTAACTCACAATCTAATCTTTTACTGTCACTTTATAACATATGATTGCATTTTATAAATTAAGAATCCAATCCTCTTATCATGGATTTTTTTTTTTTTTTTTCCATGTGGTAAAATATCCGGGTATCATATTGCATGAAAGATGTGAACTGATAGTAGAATTAGTTGAACAATTGTTATGGTGATATATTGATTCTTCAGGGAAACTACTTGTATAGATGAAATCGCTATCACGCTTTAATTACGAATTATCCAGCAAGAGCGCAGAAAAGTCTGCCCCGGGAAATGGAGTGTTGGCGCATAAGTCCATTTTCGGAGGCTATGTATATATTATTCTATAATTATATATGCTTATAAATTTCTTGCATACACACGTATTTTTTCCTTACAACTTGGAAGAAATTGAACTCGATCAGCACATTTGAATGATTAAAGTGGCGAGCTACGTTGGTACTTGGTCATGATTGTCTAAGTGGCGAGCTATGTTGTTACTCGTTTCCTTATCGGTTGTTAAGGGGACGTCATCTTTTTGTGATGTTAAAGTTGAAATAATTGAGGTGGCGTTCTAATGATTTTATAACATTCTTAAAATATATGTTTACGAAGTTATAAAATAGCATCATAGAATGTTTGGTGTATTTTTTTTTTAAATTTATAAATTTTTTCAGGAATTTCTAATTTATTTTTAAAATTTTAATATTTACAGTTACAAGATTAATATCGCCAACATATTATGAGTTTCGAAATCTTGTTTTATCCAAGCATTAGTTAGACCAACTTAATTATTTTTAGAATAAGATCTAATTATATTCTATAAGTTTAAAAAACATCTTATATTATGTTTAGAGTCTACTCAACTTTGCTTAAGTACTTGCCCATTTTCATTGTCAAAACCATGTAATATGGAATTAATCACAAAGTGTAGAAGAATTAATATTATCTGTATAGCTAGCTATACTAGCTAGAATTAATTCAAATAGCTAAGATTTTTTTAGCTCACAATTAATTGATTTGATCAATAACAAATACACGTCAAATTATGATCATGCTAGGACATCGTAAGTCTACTTACCATGGTCATACCAATTCAACTATGACTATTTTACAATTAATTCATAATTAATTAACGTCTGTTTCCTTTTAAATGCGTGTAATTAAGTTCTGCAGTTATGAAATTAATAATAATAAATTTAAGTTTATGTCCGAAATTTTTTTAAATTTTTGCCATCAATTCAGAAAAAAGAAAAAGTTTTTGGCCACAGGCAGGAGATTTTATTATTTAAACCATATTCAACCATTGCACATGAGTCAACTAGTTCACATGCAGTCTTATATAACAAAAAACCTATTGTCTACCCTGCATTAATTATCATGACATTTACATCTAACTAATGAAGCATTCACTTATGTGCAAAATAGTTCTCCAAATTATTCTAATTTTCTAATTTATTTCACAAAAATAAAAAACAAAAGTTTCATATCTAATTAAACTCATTCATCATTAATGAGCTGCAAAAATTAGGCAAATCTATACAATGAATTCCTCACTTTGCAACTACACAACTGCCTCATGGTACAAAATTTAATTTTCAGGGAAATAAAGGCGTTGTTTGGATATGTTTTGAATCAATTTTAATGGAAACTATAATTAATTTTTGGAAGTAGGAAGAAATTATCTTGGGAAGTGAAATAATGTTTTATTTTGTTTTGGTGAAAGACAAATTTTTATTTAAGATGTCAAATCAATTATTTTTTATTCAATTAATAGAAGAAATTTTATTAAAAGTTAACTTTTATATATAATAACAATTCACAGTACTATAGTAGGGATTAGCGTTTTAGTAATTTCTGAAAATATGGATTAAAGAATAGAAATATTTTGAAAAATAACCAAAATTTCATTTCGCATATCCCCCAGAACAATACGTGTATTTCGTTTTACTTTCCAGGAACATAATTATTTTGAGAAATCAGGGAACAAAACAAAATCAAAGCAAGCCCTAAATTATTCCATTCTTCGCAATTTAAATTCTATATTCCAATAAAATAATAATTATCTTTTAACTTAATTTAATTTCTACCCGCGTTAAATGTTACCCGGCTGAGTCAACGCCGAATTGAACAGATTGCTAACTTGCGTTAGAGGAGTCAACATTTTGTGGCTGGAAAATTAATTTCACAAAAGTCCAGGCAGCGGTTGGTAAAAAGTAGGAACAATTAAGAGTAGCCCCTACAACCTTCCTTGTTTGACCTCAATTTCTTTATTCCCACGTTGTAAGAACAAAATATTGAGCTTGTATTGTTTCCATGTGACTCCAGTTAGCATGCCTCATCGTTTAGGTATGTATGGGCTGGCTTGGATACATATAGTAAATTCTGCTAGAATCTTGCTGTGTATATTTTTTGGGATTTGTGTAATTAATTATAATTTATTATATTATATAATCAGTTAAATATCCTATATATATATATATATATTAATTCAAATGCAGACATGTTTAGATTCTAATATAGAAACAATGCTAGCACGCCAACAACAACACGTAGTCACTTCTTCCAAAGTAAAATGATCATAGCTGTCTTCTACCAGGATGTTCTTCCAAAGCACTATGGTCATATGAGTACATAATAAAATGACACGTTTGTATTTCAAGATGTGCACAATTAATTATCGAAATGTTATTTGATTTGATATCGAGAGTAGGTCAAATTTTGAATTGAATTAATGAAAAATGATGATGTGTCGAACTCAGATCCATGATATTAAGTTTATCTAGGGTTAATATTTTGAACTGCTTTAAGATAATAAGTTCAACATGTATGGGTTCTTATCATTACAAAAATATTGATTTTTTGCAACCAAAAGTTTAATAGTTATAGTGGAAGCAATAGCCAATTAATAGCCATGGTGAATGTGGTAACTTATAATCTAAAAAATTATGGTGGAAACATTATTTGCCGTTGTTACACCGAAGTGAAAAACATTCATCATGGCATATAGTTGTGGTAGATTTTTCGCTACGCTCATAGAAATCACGGATCATTGCCGTAGTAAAGCCGTAGCAAATAGCTTTCCACTACCGTTTTTGTCTATTAACATTGATTTTTAGCCGTGGTAATTGCTCAAATTTTTTGTAATGTATACTTTGTATAAATAGCTTCATAATTATCTATTATAAGATACACATTCATTGATTGTCAATTACCCTTTTTTCCTCTTAACTTACTTTTGTCTAAACCTTTTCTATCACTTCAGAATTGGAGTGTAAGATACACACTTATTGATTGTCAATTACCCTTTTTTTTGTTTTGCCGTTTTTTCCTCTTAACTTACCTTTCTCTAAACCCTTTCTACCACTTCAGAGTTGGAGTATAAGATACACACTAGCTCATTGATTGTCAATTACCCTTTTTTTGTTTTGTCGTTTTTTCCTCTTAACTTACCTTTCTCTAAACCCTTTCTATCACTTCAGAGTTGGAGTGTAAGATACACACTCATTGATTGTCAATGACCCCTTTTGTTTTTTGCCCTTTTTTTCCTCTTAACTTACCTTTCTCTAAACTCTTTCTATCACTTTAGAGTTGGAGGGTTATCACTGGACACCCTAGAAACTCTAACTGTATATGTGATTTCATGTTTAAAGAAATCAAATCAGCCCTAGCGGGTTATTTTAACCCTAGACGAGTAATTTAAATATTGAGTCTAAGTGAGGTATTTTCTAGTTCACACAACACACCCAAAACAAAACAATCTTATAATAACCTCACTTTTTTTCTCACTCCCGAAAAAGAAAAATAAAAATAAATAGATTAGCGGTAGTTAGGGAATAATTACTAAAAGATGGTGGTTGAGTTATTATTAATGTCACACTCGGTAGAGTATGAGGTGTTTGTTTATCGTGTGATAGTATTGTTAGGAAAATTAATTATAAACCGTAGTAATACTTGTGTATTTTCAAATAAATCACACAATCACAAAATAATTCAATCAATTAAGCATGCAAAGAAGAAGAAATCACTTGAAATCGACAAACTCAAAAATTAAAATAAAGCGAGTCAAGGCCTGTTGTTGCAACAATCTCTTTAAGATTTTATTTGCCCTTTTACGGTGCTTGAAAGTTAATGGCAAAAAGCCTCCTAAAATACAACGACTCTCTCCGACCAAAGGCAGCACTCCAATTGATCGAATCGGAGAACTTAAATTGACTTGAAACTCTTTTTATGAATAGTAAATTTGTGTGATTTGTGCAGTGCTAAAAAATGTTATAGGATGCTTTTTCTATATTAAAACGGGTCTAGGCTCTTCCTATATATAGGTAGTGATGTGACTATATGCAGAGGTACAACACTGACGACGAGCTATAACATTTACTCCATAAGACACCACTCAATGCGACTTAACTAAAAGTCACACTTCAAGAAAACACACAACTCTTTGAATACAAGAGTTACGCTAAAATATGCATCGGTGTCTTTATCAACTCATTCACTTTAGCTTCAATTTTCTCATTCACATTGCTATGAATTTTGGTAATTAAATGTTCTTTTATCGCACTTTACATTTATTGAGCTAAAGTTAGTTGATATATATGGGTTTTACAACCCAAAATTCTTACAATCCCCCACATGAATGGAAAATTATCTCGTCAGCTATGCACATAAACGCAAACACATGCAAAGAGTTCCAACTTGAGCGATGTCACATCAGGAGAGGTAGCTTTTGGCTTTGAACCTTCTCTAGTGAGAATTATCGGATGTACTCGCCAATCAGTAAACGTGATGTCTTAAATTGTTCGGCTTTTTATGTACAACAAGTCAATAGAACTGCACACAACACCACTCAATAGTCTATTCAGGTTCTCATTGTTGTGTTCATTTCGATCCTGAACAGCTCTTGGTATTCATGAGTACTCTTTAAGAATTTAGCCTTAAAAATTCTCATAGGACCGGCCCAATCCCTAGTCACATAGGTGGCTTCTTATTAAGAGATTCCTGCTGCATCCCCACTCGATATATCGAGATATAAGAGTCATTAAAAGAGATGCTTAACTTAAACTTTTACAGATTGCACTGTCTGCTCATCATAGGAACGGGAGGGGGGCTTCTCCCCCCCTCCACAGTGCTTGCATGTCGAGTCACAATTACATAACTTGTTTTTTCCTTTGAACCTATTTTTTGGGATCTCCAGTCACATAGGTAGGGTTTCCATTATGGCGACTCAGTTAAATATAGGCTTTAGTCCCATTTCCCTCGATGATTTATAAACTTGCTCTCTATTTAGGCATTTTGTTAACGAATCCACAATGTTATCTTTAGACTTCACATAGTTTATAGAGATAACTCTACTAGAGAGCAGTTGTCTAACGGTATTATGTCTGCGACATATGTGTCGAGATTTACCGTTATACATGCTATTTTGTGCCCTTCCAATCACAGATTGACTATCACAATGTATGCAAATCGCCGTCACCGATTTTAGCCAACTTGGAATATCTTCCAAAAAATGGCGTAACCACTCTGCTTTCTCACCTGCTTTATCTAAAGCGATGAACTCAGACTCCATCGTTGATCTGGCTATGCAGGTTTGTTTCGAGGATTTCCACAATATGGCGACTCCTCCTAACGTAAATACATATCCGCTCATGGATTTGGTTTCGCTAGAATCAGAAATCCAATTTGCATCGCTGTATCCCTCGATTACAGCTGGATGTCGAGTATAATGTCATTCAAAATTTATGGTATACTTCAAATACCTTAGATCTCTCACTATCGCGGTCCAATATTCTTGACCCGGATCACTTGTGTACCTACTCAATTTACCAACGGCATAAGTTATGTCAGGTCTCGTGCAGTTCATGATATACATGAGACTACAAATAATGCGCGCATACTCTCGTTGAGCCTTTGCTTCACCCATGTTTTTAGTTAGCTGTTGATTTACATCTATAAGAGTCTTCACTGGGCTATTTTCTTGTTTTAAAAACTTTTGTAACACTTTCTCAATATAGTGAGATTGTGTTAACGCTAGCCCATCGGGCGTTTTCACGATTTTAATTCCAAGAATAACGTCTGCCACTCCCATATCTTTCATATCAAAGTTGCCACACAACAATTTCTTTGTCTCTTTGATTACGTCACTATTATTTCCCCACATTAACATGTCATCGACATATAGACACACAATAACGTATTTAGATGTTGTACCTGTAATGTACACACATTTATCACATTCATTGATCATAAAGTCATTTCTCATCATGACTTGATCAAATTTTAAGTGCCATTGTTTAGGCGCTTGCTTTAAGCCATACAATGACTTAATTAGCTTACATACCTTCTTTTCTTGTCCTGGAACCACAAACTCTTCTGGTTGCTCCATATAAATTTTCTCATCAAGGTCGCCATTTAAGAATGCAGTTTTAACATCCATTTGATAAATTTCAAAATTATTAATAGCCGCAAATGTAATCAATAATCTAATGGATGTTATTCTTGTAACAGGCAAGTATGTATCAAAATAATTGATACCTTCCTTTTGTTTATAACTTTTGACTACCAATCTCGCCTTATATTTTTCTATGGTACTGTCAGCTTTCATTTTTCTCTTGAAAATTCATTTACACCCTAGAAGTTTATTTCCAGGAGGAAGATCCACCAATTCCCAAGTGTGGTTTTGCATGATGGACTTAATTTCGCTATTTATGATTTCTTTCTATAAAGGAGCTTCTGGTGTACTCATCGCTTCAGTGAACGTGCGTGGCTCACTTTCAAGTATATAAGTTAAGAAATTTGACCCAAACAACTTAAACTTTCTAGCTCTCTTACTACGTCTAAGTTCGTCTTGTTCTGTTTTCGGTTCTTGGACTTCTTGAGGTCTCTTTAAAGAGAATTGTCCTTCTTCTTTTTTCCAAGAAAATATTTCTTCAAAGAAACTCGCATTCCTTGATTCAATTATTGTGTTGACATGAATGTCGTCGATTTCGGATTTATGTACAAGAAATCTATAAGCTGCACTATGTTGTGCATACCCAATAAAGATTCCATCGACGATTTCAGGTCCTATCTTGACCATTTTTGGAGGTGGAACTCCTACCTTAGCTAGACACCCCCATACTCGAAAATATTGGTAATGAGGGGGACGACCTCTCCAAGGTTAGTAAGGTGTCGTTTTGTAACTTCTTATGGGATAATCTATTAAATAAATGGTTTGCAGTTAACACTGCCTCACCCCACATGTTTTGAGATGCTCCAACATTAATTAACAGAGCGTTCATCATTTCCTTTAACGTTTGATTCTTATGCTCTGCTCTGCCGTTTGATTGAGGCGCATATGGTGCTGTTACTTCATGAATTATTCCATATTCAACACAAAATTCTTCAAAAGGATGAACATATTCCTTACTGCTATCACTTCTAAGTGCTTTTATCTTTTTTTCAAGTCGATTCTCAACTTCGTTTTTATATTGTTTAAATACTTCCAAAACTTCATCTTTATTTGAAAGTAAGTAAACATGACAATATTTAGTGCAATCATCGATGAAAGTAATAAAATATTTCTTTCCTCATCTAGATTGCACTATTTTTAAGTCACATATATCGGTGTGAATTAAATTAAGTGATTTCGTACTTCTTTTTATCGATTTAAAAGGGACTTTAGTAATTTTTGCCTCAACGAAAACTTCACATTTTGATTTTTCATCAAAATTTAAATTTGGTAGTGTGCCATATTTGGAAAATTTAGTTAATGTATCGAAATTCACATGTCCTAATTTATGATGCCATAAATTAAAGGATTCCAACAAATAAGAAGAATTTACTTTATTACTATTTCCAAAATTTGGTACAACCTTTGGTTTGATGGTCATTACATTTAATTTAAAAAGATCATCGCACAGATATCCATTTTCAACATACACAACATTTTTAGTAAGTACAAATTTGTCGGACTCAAAAACTAATCTGAAACCATGCTTGCTCAACATCGGTCCCGATACTAAGTTTCTTCGAATCTCTGGCACATAAAGTACATTATTGAGAGTTAACTCTCTTCCAAATGTCATTTTTAGAACCACTTTTCCAACACCATGTACTTTAAAAGTTGAATAATTGCCTATGAATAGCGTCTCGTTTTTCGCATTATCATATGTTGTAAATATATTTCTGGCAGAGCACACAATTGAGTGGCCCCAATTGAGTGGCCCCGGTGTCCACCCCCATTGTTTTGGATTTTCTACGAGATTCACCTCTGATACAACTGCCGAGAGATTTAATCAGACACTTCATCAGATAAATGATCCATCTCGGTTACATTTGTTTGGGCAGTCTTTCTCTTTTTCAATGAACTACCTTTTTGATGAAGATGACAATCTTTTGCCTTATGTCCCGGTTTGCCGCAAACATAGCAAGACCCTTCAAATTTATTCTTGTTTTTCCCATCTTTTTTGTTCGGTGCATCTCTCTTTCTTTTCTTATTGTTAGATGAATAGTACGTTGGCCTTGACTTCATCGGTAGTCTCGCCGATTTTCTTTCTTGAAAATCTATTATCTTTCTCTATTCTCAACCTTAAGATAAGATCCTCGAGATTCATCTCCTTGCGCTTGTGTTTAAGATAATTCTTGAAATCCTTCTATCCGGGCGGTAATTTTTCAACTAACGCCGTCATTTGAAAAGGCTCTCCAAGTACCATCCCTTCGGCCGTCAAATCATATAAAATCATTTGATATTCATTTACTTGAGACATGACGATTTTAGAGTCTACCATAAAAAATTCAAAAAATTTGCCGACAATGAATTTTTTCATGCCAACATTTTCCGTTTTATATTTTTTCTCCAATGACTCCCATAGCCACGGTCTGCATATCCGGATTTTCTCCTGATACCGGAAGTTCCTCACAAAAAAATCTAACAAGATTCAAAGTGGTCAAGTAAAAGAACATCTTTTGCTGCTACCATTTGAAATATTTTCCGTTAAATTTTTTGAGTTTTTCTGCCTGTCCTACAGCGACAGCGTTTGTAACAGGCACAATTGATGGTGGTAAATTAGGAGGACGTGCTCCACTACCGACACCTCTTGCGTTGGTCTCAACATTTGCAACACCCATTGTCTCGATATTTGTGGCCATTTCTAAATTTTCTGAAGCAAAGAAATATCACAAAATCAAAATAATTTACTTATAAATACACGTGGTTTCACAGAATATGACAAAAGAAGCAACGTGATTTCACAGAATATAATAACGAAACAAAGCAGAAATAATTTTTTAATCTATTCTTTTGCAATGAGTATCTACTTTGGCATATCCAACAAAATTATTCTACCAATGGTTGATTGAATCCTTAAAATATAATACAAAGAATTGAATTCCTTTGAAGTCAGACAAAACAAAACAATATTGAAGTCCTTTCCAGAAAATCGTAAAATCCCAAACCAGATTATACTACAACAAATGCAACTATTTTAAACAAAGTGCTTCAAGAACAATCTGAAAATCTAATAGTTGCAACTAAGATTTGATTACATCTGAACTTACAGAAAGCACAAAATCACAATTAAATATAAAATACATAAAAGGTGTAGTCCAGATTTAGATGCACAAATTTAATTATGGATTAGCAACTTACAATAAATTAAATTTAAATCCATTCGAGACTTGATGCAAAATTACTTTACAGTCTAAGAATGATTTTGAATCAATATAACAAATATAGTGCACTCACACATAACAAAGTTGAAATTTTTTATTTTTTATTTTTTTAAAAAAAAACAGATTGCTCAAGAACACAAAATCAAGATTGATTATTCTAGAACACAAGTATTAACGGAACGAATATAAAGCCTTAAATTGTTAGGAAAATTGATTATAGACCGTAGTAATACTTGTGTATTTTCAAATAAATCACATAATCACAAAATAATCCAATCAATTAAGCATGCAAAGAAGAAGAAATCACTTGAAATCGACAAACTCAAAAATTAAAATAAAGCGAGTCGAGGCCTATTGTTGCAACAATCTCTTCAAGGTTTTATTTGCCCCTCTACGGTGCTCGAAGGTTAACGGCAAAAGGCCTCCCAATATACAACGACTCTTTCCGACCTACGGCAGCATTCCAATTGATCAAACTGGCAAACTTAAACTGACTTGGAACTCTTTTTATGAATAGTGAATTTGTGTGATTTGTGTAGTGCTAAAAAATGCTATAGGATGCTTTTTCTATATTAAAACGGGTCTAAACTCTTCCTCTATATAGGTAGTGATGTGATTATTTGCAGAGATACAATACTGACGACGAGCTATAACATTTACTCCATAAGACACCACTCAATGCGACTTCACTAAAAGTCACACTTCAAGAAAATACACAACTCTTTGAATAAAAGAGTTACGCTAAAATACGTATCGGTGTCTTTATCAACTCATTCACTTTAGCTTCAATTTTCGTATTCACATCGCGATGAATTTTAGTAATTAAATATTCTTTTATAGCACTTTACATTTATTGAGCTAAAGTTAGCTGATATATATGAGTTTCACAACCCAAAATTTTTACAAGTATTTGTCTGTCAAATAGTAGTTTAGAATATTTAAATTATATTTAGTTTATATATTTGATCTTTAAAATGCATTTATGTAATGACATTGATGTATGATTAAATGTAAACACTTTTTTCTAAAAAAAAAAAAAATGTTCTCATCAGTGTCGCTGTCGTCATGAATCACATTAAGAAGGCATTGCTAAGCTTATTTAAAAAAGTTTCATAAACTGTGTTTTATAGCTTATAAGATGATTCTAGAGCTCATAAAATACTAGATCTTATTATAAAAGTAAGTTGTTGAAAGAGTTTGAATGAAGTAAGATTTTAGAACTAATTATAGGATATTAGTGAATATAGCTAAAATCGAGTAAGCACAGATATTCTTACCTTTATTTTATTTTATTTTTTAAAAAAAGACCTTATAAGATCAAAGCATCTTATTTCCGAAAATTTTATAACATTCTTCTTACAAATTTATCAAAAATTTATCTAACACGCTTAATTTAACAATTGGTTGGCTGGTTGGCTATTTGAACATTCAACTTTTAAGCGGTGCCAAATTAATGCATAAAACTTGGTCATCTTATGAGTGCGTGTTAGTGTGAAGTCAGAACACAAATTAATTAAAATTTTCCAAAGTTGGACGGATCGGACTGGTTGACTTTATCTACCTCGCTTTCGTTTTCAGTACCAAAATTTAATGGTACACTGACTGGCGAAGTGGCCAGTGGCCACCACCTCTTCAATTAATCACCTGACATTTTGTACTCATTATATGAAAAATTAGCTGAGAAGGAGAGGCCTACTGAGGTACTTGCAAGGTTTTTATATTATTAATATGAAATTACACAATTAAATAAAAAAATTAGAGAGAAGAAATAATAGTTGGGGAGAAATTGGGAGAGGAAAGAAAAGAAAATGACAGATCTTTTTTGATATACCTTTTTTTTTAATTTTAAATAAAAATAATTTAATCAGAGCAAGAATAATTATTAGTTAATGTTACCTTATCTCTCTTAATTTTTTTCCCAGATATGGAAAGAGGAGGGTCGGCAACCATAAGTCGGTAAAATATTATTGGCAAATTTCCGCGTAATATTTCATACTTCAAGGTCAAATTTTCATATATTTTTTTAAAAATAATTGCCATTTTTTAAGAGCATTCGATCAATTAATAAATATCATTGAGTCATTATATTTTTAAAATCATATACATGATCTAAACAAAACAAATTTTCTACGCTACCACACAGTAAATAAATATTATTATACAATAAATAAAAGTCCAGATGTTGTGGATAGAAATCGAATCTGTACCTATCATATAAAAAAGAAGAGGTGGTGTCATTTTATTTAAAGGATGGCAACTCTAAATAATAGCTATTAAAAATTGTATATATATATATATATATTTTTTACATGGAAAACTCTTATGGTAACACAGGCTAATAATTTTGTTATCTATTTATCGGGCATTAATTAGTTATTTTTTTACAGAAGCAATTACATTTAATTAATGTATCAATTAAAAATTAAATATATGAATTAACATAAGATAAATCTCTCAAATTACCACATAGTAGATAAAATTCAATATGCTACTTGTCAAAATTAATTATTTATTGGCTTGTGAGAAATTACTACAAAATATTGAATTTTAGCAACAAAAAATTAATAGCTATGGTGAAAGCAGTAGCCAATAACTTAAAATTAACAGTTACGATGGAAGCGGTAGCCTATAAACCAAAAGATAGAGATGAAAATATTATTTGTTGTAGACTATACTATGGTGAAAATATCATTACATTGAGGTGAAAATATTTACCACGGTTATATATCATGGTTGATTTTTTGCAACTTTCATTGAAACCACGTATCATAGCTATAGTGAAGCCATGACAAATGACTTTTCATAACCACTAAATATCAACTTTTAATCGTGATAATTGATAAAACTTTTGTAATATATAATGGGCGGGTTAAATTGTTTTATAACGTGACTAAAATTATCCAACTGTTAACAAGTTGAATAGTTAGAATACGAATCTGATTAATAAAATCACACGTCTTTGACAGTATTCACTTTCTTTACCAATAAAAACTGACGTTGTCGGCCCCCATAATTTTTTATGTTTGAAATTTTGTTTCCAATATATATTGGATATATTTAAATAATCAAGTCAGATATTGACTTCCTTAGCACAGAATCATTACGATCTGAATAAATTTTGTTTTTAGCTTTACTCCAATGATTGTCTACTGGCGTTAAGATACAGAGTTTAGGAATGTGACACAGTTTAATAATTTTTTGATAGGAAAAAGAACTCCTCCTTAATAAAAGTAAAAAGTAACCAAAATTTTTAAATAACTATTCACCAAAAAAAAAAAAACACACACACACACACAGATTTTCTATTTCTACAAAGTCATGACATTATGCATGAGGAATGACATCTAACATATGGCGCAAATTATATCAAAAAGAGTGATAGCTATTCTTATATTATCATTCTCAAGATCGAATGTTGCTTGATTTATATAGTTTCTTCTTTTCCAATAAATGATTCTGATATGGCTTATGATTATTAATTATTTAATGACTACTTATGATATTAAGAATGACACTAACTTTATCAAATAAGAATTATTATTTTAAATCATAATCATAGTATAAAATAGCTAAATGCTTTTACAGTTGACTTAGTTGCTTTATATTTATATTGAGTTTAAACAATACTGCAAACACTTTCAATATTTTTACTTTGTTGATTTTTCAAATACTGCAAGGAGTGGTAAAATTAAAATATAAATTAGATATATATATATATGTTATTAAAGCGATAAAAATGAAGTGGAATGTAAAGGGATGGCTTCAATCTCATTTAATACAGGAGGTGCTACGTGTACCCATCACTTTAAAAACATTTGGAAAAAGAAGTTATAACTAATCCAAAAGTGTGGCTATTGATTTATCACTTCACATCAAATGTACCCATAAAAAAAAACACCTCACATCAAACGTACTAACATGCTTCGTATGTGCTGCGGGTTCCTCGCTAAGCTAATTTAGAATAATTTAAGATGCATTAGATTTTATTTTAAAAATAAATTATTTCTATAAAATAAAATCTTCTGACTTATAAGATGTCAGTAATGATAATTTTATAACTAAAATGGTTAAAATTGAATGTATATACTAAGATTTTAAAAATAAATTATTAATTTCTTACTTTTTAAAAAAAAGTTTATAAGATCAAAACATTTTATTCTGAAAGCTAATAAGATTTTTCTTTTTTATTTCTTTTATTTTTTCTAAGCAAAATCACCATCACGTCCTATAAGCTCTTAGAGACCACCCAAACACCCTTTTAATCTCTTTCCGTGTCTCGTGATTGAGATATTAATTGGATGTTTACACACTGTGTCAGCTCATTCTTAACGTTACGAATCTAGTAATGCTATATAATTACATTCAAATTTTTATATTATTGAGTAGTTTCACATTTCTTGCTTATGTGTTGTCCATTGGAGTTAAAGAACTCGTATTACATCCAAAAATTTGATTGACTTTTGAAAATTCTTTAATCCATTCTTAATGTAAGGTTCAGGATTTCTTTTAATCTGGTTTGGGTCTACACTTAATTGAGCTCCGTCTTAAAATACAGACACAAGTTAGGGTCATTAGAATTCCAACCTAATATGAAATAATCATTCGGATATATTTTTCATCGACGTGGTATACCATTTAGAATTTTTAGAGAAAAAAAATAAACATTTAAATTTTATTACGTGTAAGAGTACTGTTCGTTCTCAATACGAATCTAGCTTTATTACTGTACTATCACACTGTAAGCTCTTTTGCATTATTGTACCATGTGTGAATTATTTAGTAGAGTGACTGTGGTCCTCTGCAATAAATCATTGTCCCAAGATCACGGTAAATGTATGTATTCCCTAAGGTCAACTGGAGAGGTGGTATTATGTTCGGACGGAATCTTTTATTCAAAATTATATTTCATCTTCTATTCTATGCCCTTAAATACATGCCACGTATATTGCATTTATTACTAAATATTTTTATAAGAAAATATTTAATACACGTGGCATGTATTCAAGGGCATGAAATAAAAGATGAAATATAATTTGGAATAGAAGATCTCGTCCGATTCATATTAAGGACCGCCTCCATCATTTGTTGGGCCATCCTTTGGTCGGTGCACTAAAAGCTCCATTTCTCGTAAAATATTTCTGTGAAGCAATTGGTAGGGCTGTCTGTGGAGTGAACTTTTACATGGATCTAATCCAAATTTTAGAATTTCTAATCAATTAAAATATTTGATGGATAAATTTTGATTATAAATATTCGTAATTTGAAATAAATGAATTAAATTTAGAATTAAACAATTTGATATGTTAAAAATCTAAATCCGATAATATTAATAATTAATATATATAAATATATATACACATATACAATAATGTTTACAAGAAAAATAAATTTAAAATTTGTATAATTTGATTTAATTAGGCTTATCTTTGAAACCAAAAAGTTTATATAATTTGATATAGTACTGAATATTAGTCGCTAATATCTTTGCTGTTATCTTCTTATCATATGTGATTTTGCTATTATAATAATTTATTTTTATGAATAATGCAATAAAAAATATTTATTATATTATTTTTATGAAAATATAAAAGCACAGAAAGAAAAATTATTTTTTTTCTTTGTATTTTTCCTGATCTAGATCAGGTTGGAATTCGATATCTTAGATTTTTACCAGATTCGAATTCAGTGAAAAAAGGTTTTAAAAAAAAATTATAGGATTCGAATTTGGATCACATGATTGCGACCCGAGTCTAACCCGTGGCAAAGAACCAATTGGGCTATAGTAGTTGAAGTGGGCTTCTGCTGGCGTGACTCAACAACCCAAATCATGACCGATCACATAATCCATTTTCGTCTTATTTAGTACGTAATTTTGGTGGCCTGTTTTTGAGGTTGGAAAACTACTCTTAATTTGGGTCGGGTCTCAGCTTCATTTTTTGATCCGAACTGAAATACAGATATGGGTTAGGATTGTTGGTTGCCCGACAAAAAATCTCAGAGCCGAAGTCGATGGATAAAGGTGAGATTAGGATTGTCAATGGCCGTATTCAGACTTGATCTGTATGGTTTGAGTCGGAGTCCAATTAATAAAATTTATATTCGAATTTGGATTCGAATTTTGTAAGATTTCTATTTTAGTTAATGGAGTCCGATAAGATTCGAGAATCCTAATCTGAATCTAAAAAATATTTAAAAAAAAAGAAAAAAGAAAAACATTGTTTGTGGCTGTGCTTTCTATCTTTTCCTATAAAACATAATATAATAAATAAATTTTTTTATGCCATTATTCATACAAATAAATAATTATAACTAATCATTGTAACATACTCGATGTGCATGTTTTATTAGAAAAAATAAAAAATATTAATTTATGTCAAATACTATCAATTCTTCTTATATTTTTTAAAATTTTTGCTTGAATTTATTATATAAAAAAACATGATTGAAAAATAGATTTCAAGAGAAGAACTTGACCTAGAAAAATAGATTTTGAGAGGAAAAAGTTGAAAAGAAATCATATGTGGAGGGAAAAAAAAAGGGTTAATTACATTTGACTGCCCCTGAGATTAAGAAATTATCAACTACTACTCTCATGGTATAAAAATTACAAATTAACCTCCATAAATTTATGAAATTATAAAGTCATCCATTCCGTTAGGATTTTTGACGGAAAAAGATGATGTCATCACTTTTTCAAGTAATTTTCCATTTTGCCTCTAACGGAATGGACGATTTTATAATTTCACAAACTTATGGGGGGGTTAATTTGTAATTTTTAAACCACGTGGGTAGTAGTTGGTAATTTTCTAATTTTAGGAGGTAGTCAAATGTAATTAACTCAAATTTTCTTTCTAAATTAATTATATAGAATTATTTCCTCTAATTTTATGAAATAATTCTAAAATAATTTCTAAAAATAAAGTTGATATTCACGTGGGTGCTAAGGATGTTGGTGATTTTTAGGGCTTCTTATTTAGATATTTTCTGTTTTATTTATTCCTTACTTAAATGACAATTTTTTTCTTGGGTGATGCTGAGGTAAGTCATTTTTCAGTAAAAAACTGACAAAAAACCAACGTGATACAAATTTATTAGTTTAGATACCCTAAAGTCAAAAATAAAATATAAGGGATTAAAGTGAGAAAAATGAAAATTTTAGCGACTATTAATGAACATTGCCCTAATTATTATTTTATCAAAAATAATATAAAAATATTTTTAAATGAATTATATTTAATAACAAAAACTAATTTTAATTTCTTTAAAACAAAATTACATAAATAATTACAGAAAATTATTTTAAAAAATTATTTTAGAAAAAATGCTTGGATTAATTACATTTGACTACCCTCCAAGATTAGTAAATTACCAACTATTACCCTCGTGGTTTAAAAATTACAAATTAACCCCCATAAGTTTGTGAAATTACAAAATCGTCCATTCCGTTAGAGGCAAAATAGGAAGTTTACTTAAAAAAGTGATGACGTCATCTTTTTCCATAAAAAATCCTAACCGAATGGATGACTTCGTAATTTCACAAACTTATAGAGGTTAATTTGTAATTTTTAAATCACAAGGATAGTAATTGGTAATTTCTTAATCTCAAAGTGTAGTCAAATGTAATTAACAAAAAAAAAAGTAAATATTAAAAAGGTAAGGGGAAAAAATTATTTTACATGATCTTTAAAAATTCTTTTGTAGTTATATTTTAAAATATAGTTAATTTTGTCAACTTATTAAGAAACATATCAAAATAATTACCTAAGGATTTTATACTTTATAGTACAAATAACAAACTCACATGTTATAAGGAAATAAAATTATAGATATAGCCACTAATATTTAATATTGATACTGAAATGCTATTTGCAAAGTAGTTTTTATTACTTTGTAGAGTTATTCAAAAAAAAAAAAAAAAATTCTCTCTCTACATTTTCTCTCTCCAAACTCTCTCAATCAAAAAATCGATATTCGTTAAGTCTTTGACGATTTTTCGTATTATTTCAAGATAACGATTTAGGATTATAGATTTT
>JACFYI010002397.1:846677-859288 GCA_014898755.1 Handroanthus guayacan
ACTATACTTTTTTTTTTCACTTTTAATCCTATATGTATTGAATTGATAAATTTACTCCTACAAGAAATAATAATTGTGCGATTTATGCCTGTTTTGCTGATTTTGGTTTTACTCATAGGACTAAAATTGCAAAATAATTGCTATCTACATTGCTAAAATTGTAAAGTTATTACAAAATATAGGACTAAATTAAATTGCTAAAACAAGCATAAATTACAGAATTATTACTGCATAGAGGACTAAATTGTTAATTTAGGACATAGAGGCCTAGAAATGAAAAAGTATATTAATACATGATTAAAAATATAATTTTTTCTGCTTTTTTTTTTTTTTTTGACATTTCTTTTCCTCAAATTTGGTGAGGGATTGTACTCTATAAATGCCATGAAGTTAATAGAGCCAAGCAAGAGGACAAGTCAAGTGAAAAGAGTTCCTAATTTTCAACTGAAAAAATAGACTATTTTCAAATTCGATTTAATTAGTCTGCCTAATTTGGCGTACGTATTTCTAGATACTTGCATTGTATATTGGACAAATATACAACGTGCAGATGAACAATTAAAATGAGCTTACACGGTACCTAGTATTATTTTCTTCTTAACCTATGGAAGGAAAGTACTTTATCATACCTAGTATAATTTTCTAAAGAATTAAAAAAAAAAATATATGTACTATGTATTTATGTAAGTTTTACGAACTTAATGTTATTGGTAAGTTTTGTTGTCCATGTCTATGGTGAGGTTTTACTGTACCTTACTCACGTAAGGTACCCCTTAGATAAATGACATGTGTCATTTAAAGTTATTTTACAATCAGTTATTGTATTTTTACAATATAATATTGTGTAATCTAGTATGTTGGGTGTTTGTATCAATTCTTTAAAAAAAAAAAATTAAAATCTGAAAATTCTAAAAAAAATATAAAATTAATAAAAAATCTGAAAAAAAACTGAAAATTAAAAATCCGAAAGGTCTGAAAAAAATTCTGAAAATTCTAAAAAAACTGAAAAAAATAAAAAAGAAAAAACTGAAAAATTAGAATCGAAAAAAATTGAAAAAAAAACTGAAAAAAATTTAGAAAAAAAGAAAAAAAACTGAAAAATTAAAATCGAAAAAATTGAAAAAAAATTAAAAAAAGAAAAAAAATTGAAAAAAAGAAAAAAAGAAAAAAAAACTGAAAAATTAAAATCGAAAAAAATTGAGAAAAATCCGAAAAATTAATATAACTTTCCTTTAATTTTTTCATTCAAGACAAAATTATTATCATAAAAGTTTTATAAATGTCATTCTTTCCATGTAGAAAAAATCTTTGATCTAACAAAAATATTTTTTTCATTGCACAAAATTATTTATCAGTATATTATTAAAAATTTGAAATAGTCAAACAAGATATTAAGCAAGTTAACTCGAAATTCGATTAATTACCAAAATTTTTATAGTAAGAACTATTTTAATTGAATTTTTACTTCGTCAAAATTTGATTAATTTCTAAAATTTTTACAGTAAGAAATGATTTAATTGAATTTTTACTTTATCCAAATTCAATTTAAACAGATTTATTTTTTCTTTCCTGTAGGAGCCACATAAAATCAAAATATATAACGATATGACCATAAAAATATTTCTAATTATTTTTTCATTTGACTCATAAATATTCTTATAATTTTTTTTTATACAATTCTTATATAAACAATAGAAAATTTATTTGGACAAATAATTTATTATAAGGAACCCAATTTAACAAGCCCAAAATGTGTAGAAACTCATTTATTAGGTTGCAGCATATTTTGGTGCACTGCACCCTTAACATACAATGTAAACCCATCTTTAACTGCTGGTACGATGTATGATTGTATTAAGTAATTCTTATGTGAGTTATACCTCACCGTAGAATAGTCTAAGTTGTTACACCGAGAGATTTGCTTCATTCAAGATAAATAATGTATGAAAAATAAAACTTAAAATGTACGAACTGATGTGGCACTACTTACATTCCTCTTAAATCTCACTAGCAATAGAATTTTCTCTATTTTCATTTTTTGGCTATTGCAATACCTTAGGAGACTTATTTCCCTTGGCTTGATATATAGCGTTGAGGAACATTTGTGTTTTTCCACTTTTCCATTTCAGAATTGACTTCCTTAATTTTACGGATCTCTATGAAAAAATTATATTTTTAGTTCCATAACTATACAATTTTTCGCGTTTGATCTTGTATGTATTGACTCCACGATTTTAGTCCTATAAGTAGTAATAATTTACAATCATGCCCCTTGTTCATACTTTTAGTCATACTCATAGGACTAAAATTTCATGATTATTACAATTTACAGGACTAAAATTGTAAAATTTATTATTACATACAGGACTAAAATTACTAAAATTGGGCATAAATTTCAAATTACTATTACCCACAGAACTAAAATTGTTGAGCCAATATATACAAGACCAAAAGTAAAAAAATAAAAATAAAAAAAAGAAAAAAGTATAATTACAGGACTAAAAATGTAATTTTTCCTAACTTTATTTCCAACTCATCCAAGCATGTGTCCAGCCTCTGATTTGGCAAAATTTATGTATTTTACCATAGGTGGTGTAGATATTAAAAGTAGACGAGAAATTGTGGTGGTAGTTAATCAACAATGACCAATTGTGGATGCTTCGAGATAGAAAAGGAGAAAAGTAAGCAAAGAGGACATTCGATGTTCCAAGGTTAGCAGGATTGTACTCTATAAAGGGATAATTACATTTTGCCCCCTGAACTATAGGCTTTTTTGCACTTCACCCACCGAACTTTTTTTCGTTTCAAACTACCATACGAACTTTTCAAAAATTTGCACGTTGCCCCCTTGAGTGGTTTTTGGTAGAATATTCCGGAATATTCCGGCCACAGTTTACCACGTAAAATGCACGGCCATTTTTATGTAAGATGGAATATTTACACTTTACCCCCTAAACTATGCGATATTTACACTTTATCATATAGTAGCCGGAATATTCCACCGGAAACCACTCAAGAGGGCAACATGCAAATTTTCGAAAAGTTCGTATGGTAGTTTGAAATGAAAAAAAGTTCGATAGGTAAAGTGTAAAAAACCCCATAGTTTAGGGGGCAAAGTGTAATTATCCCCTCTATAAATGCCATGAAGTTGACAGAGCCAAACAAGAGGACAAGTGAAGTGAATTGAGTTCCTAATTTTTAGCTGAAAAAATAGACTATTTTCAAATTCGATTTAATTAGTCTGCCTAATTTGGTGTACGTATTTCTAGATACTTGCATTGTATATTGGACAAATATACAACGCGGAGATGAACTATTAAAATGAGCTTATACCTAGTACAATTTTCTTCTTAACCTATGGAAGGAAAGTACTTTATTATACCTAGTATAATTTTCTAAAGAATTAAAAAAATATATATATATGTACGATGTATTTATGTAAGTTTTACAAACTTAATGTTATTGGTAAGTTTTTACGCCGTGAGATTTGCTTCATTCAGGATAAATATTAAATAATGAATGAAAAATAAAGCTTAAAATGTATGAACTTTTTTCTTTTTCTTTTTTTGGAATTAAGAGGATTAGAAATTAATAAAATTAATTAAATAAAATTTACTGAGTAAAAATTTTAGAAACAATTGAATCATTTTATTTTTATTTTCTTGAGGGAGTATCGTTTTATTGTCGAAGCATGAATTGAGAAAAGTTTTAGTTATAGCTTCTTTCTTTCGTCATGAATTCAATATCTTTCAATCTTATTTCATTTCAATTTAATTTACTCGTGTACTTTTTTTGTCTTTCTTATTTTCACTTTATTTTATCTCTCTTAACCTCTCTTAACCAATATATGGAGCTTATTTAAGCACGCCACGTTCATTTCGCTGTTAAAAGTTGGACGGAAAGTGAATATTGGGCCGTAAAATTGCAGCTCTTTCTTTAAGAAATTAAAATATTATTAACAAATTTAAAAATCAAGTGAGGAAAACTACTGATCCATTTGGACTGAAAATACAATTTTGCCCCTGAGATAGTCTATCCCTTTAATAAGAAAACTATAAAAACCCCTCACAAGCCAAGAATGCTTCACCAAATTTGAAAACATTATTTAGAAAAAAAAAAATACAAATGGATATCTCCCTCGCTTCTCTCTTGGCCGTTGTAGCTACCTTTCTCTATCTTTCTCTGCTCATCCTCCGGCGCAAAACAAAACTATACAAACCCGCAAATCTCCCTCCTGGCAATATGGGTTGGCCCATTGTCGGAGAAACTAGAGATTTCTCCTTTTCACTTAAAATGGGTCTACCCGAAAAATTCATGCTCGACAGAATGAGACGATACTCACCCGAAGTTTTCACAACCTCCTTATTAGGAGAAAAAATGGCGGTTTTCTGTGGCCCCACAGGGAACAAATTTGTCTTTTCAAATGAAAACAAACTCGTGAAATCGTGGCTTCCACGCTCAATAGCTAAAATCATGTTGCCTGATTGTCCTGAGTCCATCGCAGCAGATAAATCAAGCAGAATGCGAAGGATTTACTCCGAACACTTGAAAGCCGATGCCATAAAAAAGTACATTCAAGTAATGGACTCTATTGTGAAGCAACATCTGGATCAGGAGTGGGCCCCGAACCCGACCCTGAAAGTTTACCCGCTTGCTAAGAAACTTATGTTTTCCACAGCTTGTCGATTGTTTATTGGTATTGAAGATGCGACCCAAATGGAGAAGTTGTTGAGTCAATTCGAGATTGTTTTATCCGGGTTCTTCTCGGTGCCCATTGACTTACCCGGAACCGGGTTGAGACGGGCTATAAAGACGGCTAGTCATTTGAGGAATGAGTTGCAGGAAATTGTGAGACAAGAGAAGCTGAGAATGTCGGGGAATAAGGATTCGAGGAGTTGGAATTTGTTGTCTCATTTACTGTCGGCAAGTGATGGTGAAGGGAAGTTGTTGAATGAGTTTGATATCGCGTCAACGCTCTTGGCAATTCTGATAGGCAGCCAGCATACAACTAGTTCGCTTATTACAAATGTTGTATACTATCTTTCGGATCATCCTGACGTTTATGCTAAGGCTTTGAGAGGTACTATTTAATTCTCTCGCAATTTTGGGATAAATATATTGTAGAAATAATATAGGGATAATTAGTGTGCATGACAATTTTACATAACTACAAGTCTACAAGAATATTGCACGTAGTTTGTGAAATTAAAATAATATTCCTTGACATTTATTCAACTGATGGAGAATTAAATGAAGTAATATATATTACAATGCGGCCTCCTTAAAAATTGTGTTAGGTTATAGGATCATGAGTCCATAATGATTGGACAATATGTTAGACGTCTATTAATTATGATATTATACAGACTCTGTTAAATTTTTTACTTGTTGAACTAGTGGCATGAGTGTAATTATATTTCCAAAATTATAGAGGGTGTGTCAGAATTAATTATTCCAATAATATAAGATGTTAGTGGATTGCAATGATCAATAAGTTTGGAACGGTGAATTGAATGACTAATTTTGGATTAGTATTGAAATAAATAATTTCGTGTATTAACTCTTAATTTTATGAATATCATGGACCTCATAGTTGGTTGTGAATATATTAATTGTGGTGTTGCCCTTGGGGCAGAACAAAAAGAGATTAGAAAACTAAAAGGAGGAGACGAAGTATTATTGGATTGGGAAGACACGAAAAGAATGAAGTATGGACGGAACGTGATGAATGAGGTGCTAAGGCTTGCACCGCCTGGACTTGGATTTTTCAGGGAAGCAATTCATGATATTAACTTTGCTGGCTTCACAATTCCTCAGGGATGTAAGGTATGTGTGTCTCTTTGACTCTTCCTCTACACACACACACAAATTTATAACTTTATTGACAAAAAATTTAGGTGCAATATTATTAATTGCCAGTAATAGTATGAATTAATTAATCACAATGACTTTTGTTTTTTAACTGCTATTGTTGTTCAAGTGACAACAATTTTAGTTTTTATTACATATAGTTTATAGTGACAAAAATTGGGGTCGTTTTATTATACTGTTGACAATTAGTGATATATGTATAGTGACAATTTAATGATAACAAAACTTGTCAATAGAATGCATGACAAGATCTTTATTATTATTAATTGTCACTATACATGTATCACTAATTGTTAGTAGTAATAATTTATATAAAATTTTCATCACTATTAAGTCTGTTAAACCATTATTAAGTTTTATCATTGGATGCTTCTGCGTGCAGAAAAAGAGACTTGAGCATATCCATGCCTTAATTTCCAAATAATTATCTCTAGAATCTCACAATTTGTCAATATATGTGGGCTAGGATTCAGTTTCCCTGGTATTTATCCTGCAAGAGCAATTAATACAGAATTTATCATTGAGTTTTAATTCCCTTAATTAACAATACCTAATCCCGCATAATTTAATTTAATTAAAGTTAAGATTGTACTTAATAAAATGCAGTATTTCCCACTCATTGTTTATTATGATTTACTTAAAATTTGGATATGCATGGTGCAGATATTTTGGTCATTCAATACCACACACAGAAACCCTGAATACTTTCCAGATCCATATAAATTTGACCCGTCCAGATTTGATGGAGACGGGCCAGCACCTTTTACTTTTGTTCCCTTTGGAGGAGGCCCAAAAATGTGTCCAGGGAATGAACTTGCACGACAGGCTACTTTAGTCTTTATGCACAACTTACTTATCAAATTTAAATGGGAAAAACTTATTCCCGTAGAAAGAGTCATAAGTGAGCATGATTTTTGTATCCCGGAATATGGTCTTCCTATCAAGATACAAAACCTGCCGCACCAAAACGATGATGGAGGATTCGATCCTTGAATGATATCTATGTTTCCTTGAAGACTTAACTATATGTACCAATATTTGATGCTCACTCGATGTTTGTAATTGAAAAACAATAATGTGTATTCAGTGGCGACTCCAAAAATATCAACCATTGGGGTCAAATATTAACAATGAAGAAAATAATTATTGAAAAATTAAAATACTTCATTCAATATTTTTTACAGTTTTCCTCTACGATTTTTCATGCGCTAGAAAACTGAGTTATAATGCTCTCATTACTAAAGATGTTAAATACTTCTTTCTCAATATATGTAACTAAATAGTTTTCCATATAATTCACATAAACTATAAAAATATTTAAAAAATTACAAAATGCAAAATGCTAATTAATGCACAATCATAATTGTAATAAATATTCATAAAAATATAGCACGATTGTAAAGAAATTATGACTAAATCGCAATATTTGTAACATAAATAACAAAAATTTAAAAATTCATAATAAATCACAGAAAAATCATATCACTTTGATTCAATGATTATTGAAAGCTCACGGCGTTGCTTTTCAAGAATAGTAACTTTGCCAATTTCTGGCCAAAAAAAAAATAATTTAAAATTGAGGGTAAATTCAGCAATACGATAACATCATAACAAAATAAAGTGGAGAATAAAGAAACCAAAGAAGTGGGGTTGTGACTTATCGAAAAAATACAAGAAATTGGAGGTGAGTGGGGTCAATGAGAGTAAAGAAAAAAATATGATAAAAAAGGGGTCACACATTAATAAATTTATATATCCTTCTAAAATTTGTTGAGCGGGGTCAAGTGACCCCACAAGAAAGAATGTAGAGTTGCCCTTGTGTGTGTTAAATTATAGAGTGACAATAATGAATTGTGAGTTATTGGTAGTTATTGATACTGATTGTGAATAATTTAATGACAGTTACCTGGAAATTACAGTCAAAAGTTTAAACATATGATTATAGGTAATAATG
Source organism: Handroanthus guayacan (assembly GCA_014898755.1). Classification (NCBI taxonomy): domain Eukaryota; kingdom Viridiplantae; phylum Streptophyta; class Magnoliopsida; order Lamiales; family Bignoniaceae; genus Handroanthus; species Handroanthus guayacan. The sequence continues at coordinate 854,503 of JACFYI010002397.1, forward strand.
AAAGCATTTTAGGACATTTGCATAAAAATATACTAACGAGGATTGATGCTTTATCAATAGAAAAATGATAATATATAAAACCCATGTTTAATTTCCCACCTTAATATGAATGATCAATTTCTATGACATTTTGCTCATCATCTGATCGATTGCTTACGATCTTGTTAATTTGTTAAAATACCAGACTTTATTAGGAGAGGGAAAACATCACATTGATCAGTTTTAATAGCCACCAAAAAAATGTAAGAATGCTGTTTAATTTTTGTTGTAATTTATTTAATTCACAATAGTGTTAAATATAGGAGCAATGGAATTGTAATTCAATATGCTGTTGTGGTTGTTTACTGTACAATTTGGAAAATAGATCGTGCAATTGGGGTGTATACAATTACAAGACCATAAGATTTAGTAGCAGCGCCTTGATGTAGTTCAAAGATTGAAATTGAGGTTGAGAGAGTCTTAAAAAAGAGAACATTGAAATATTATTAGTTTGTTTTCTAATAAGAATGCATATGAATTGAGCCGACCTAAAAAATATTCATGCCCATTTTTCTTAATTTGTTGAATCCAGGATCGGTTCATTTGATTTAAGCTCATCGATCTTGAGCCCAAAAAAGGTCAAGAATATCTATTTCTACCATGATAATAGCTAAGGCCTAAGAATACTACAATATGCATGCTTTCTTTATATTTAAGGTTAATGTTTAAAGAACATATCAAATGATAAACCTTAGTTGGCTCATGCACAGTCGCGACTCTAAGATCTCGATTCAGTGGGGTCCCGTCAAAATACTATTAATTAATAAAAATTAGCTCTACCAAAAAAGTATATGAATTAAAATATCAAGACTTATATTGTGTTAAAATAATTGAAAATATTCATGTCAAACAATACAAATACTACGAAAAGATTAACAAAAGAATTCACTAAATACTAGCTTGAGTTTGACAAAATTGGTTGAATTCTAATAAGTATAAGTTGTGGGCAGAATAATTTGGTTTGATATTCAGATATTGATTAAAGAAAACAAAAATAGCTAAGTTGAAAGCCTATTCAAACTTTAAACACTAGTGTCAATTGACTCTTTACATTCCAAACTTTCCATATTCTACAGCTCTAAACTTTTATTTAGTGACTTATTGCCAGTTTGACAGTAGAGTCCCACATATATACCTATTTTATAGTCTAGTATATTATATATGTACACTATAGTTAAAAAAAAAAAAAAAGGAAGAAGAAGAAGAAGAAGAAAGAGGACCCCACTAAAGAGGCGTTGCCGCTGCATGTGTATCATATGATACATCTTTGTATTGTCTAATATACATGTTTGGTATATAAAAATAACATATACAATCTTTAGTTAGTATATGTACGGAAGTTATGGTCGTTAGTCGCATGTACCACTTTTGAGTATTTAAATATAAATATACTTTTCTTTTTTATGCATATAAATATTCTTTTTCAGTCACATTAAATGTAACTATTTTGTAATTAATGTGATACAGAACATTGTAATATCCAATTGAATCTGGTTTTGAAACTTTGTTTCTATTTCTCTCATTCAAGTTGACATTGAGAGGGCTTTTGCCCCTTTCCTTCCTTTTCTTCCTTTTTCTCTCTGTCCTCCAGCGCTGTGTGCTGCTGTCCGCCGGCCCTTGGGGCCCCTCCTGCCGACGGCCGTTTCGACGGCGGTCCGGCTTTCTCTTCCTCTCTGGAGGCCTGTTGCTTTTTCTTAACTTTTTCCTTTTTCTCTTGGCTTCATCTCCCTATCCAACATACGATTCTTCACCATGAGTGCCCTGTTTCATGTCCGAACAAACACCTTCTGCTTCATCCACCTTCTTTCTTCTCCTTTTTTAGATGTTTTTGTTTGATTTCCCTCAACATGGTTTCAGATCTGCAGTTTTTGAGTTTTCTCTTTTTATTTCTAGATCTAGATCTGAAATGGATTTTCATGATTCTATTTGGTGTGCGATTTTGCAGGTGGTACTGTGTCAAATTCCTCAATATCAAGAATGAAAAGAGAACTCTATTCAAGGGCATTTTTCAAAGTTATTTTTCTTTAAAAATGGCTTTGAGTCATCATGATATTCTCTTATCTTCGGATAGAGAACCCCAAGGAAGACTTGAGACTCCTCACGTCGGCAGTCATGGTGTTTCCAACTCCCCTGTTCTTCCATTTCTTGATGTTCTGCTCTTTTTGGTTCCCTTGTTAGGGTTTTCTTTACTTATGCTATCCTTATTACTGTACTGCTTTTTATGTTCTTGCAATGTATCTGTATTTTCTATTTAATAAATTTTACTTTTATCAAAAAAAAAAACTTTGTTTCTATTTTAAAATGGACTTACCACCCATCTTTTCTAATTATTATTATTATTATTATTATTATTATTATTATTATTATTTTTCTATTTATATATTTATTTATTTATTTATTATTATTATTATTATTATTATTATTATTTTGGATAAGTACTGTTTGCAAGTGGTATGATGGGCAATCAGTAGACCAAATAAGGGAAAAGGAACATTCAAGTCAAATGAGATTCTGACTGGCTAACTCCTTTATATATAGCCAACCCAATTTAATTAGTCTGCCTCATTTTAAGAATTTCGAGTAAAATTCATTTTGGTCCCTGAGATTTCATATCAATTGTAAAATAGTCCCCATATTTTTACTTTGCTTCAATTTAGTCAACCCCCCCTCCCCCCCACAATCTTCTAGCAACAATTTTTGACCAAAAATAACAAAATGACAAAAACACCCTTGAACTATCTTTTAGTAAAATGTACAGTTTGACCTCTCAACTATTGAAACATGTCTCATTCACTCCAAAACTATTAATTGTAACATTTCTGCCGTTGGATTAAAATGTTTGGGCAAAATGTCTCATTTCACCATGTATATCTATATATTTTTAATGTATTTTGAGTATTTTAAATTCTTTATTAATTATAAAAAATTAATTATAGTTTACAAAATATTTAGCAATTAAATTAATTCAAATTTTGCAACTACATAATATATAAGTATAATCAATACAAAAAAATTTAAAAATTTAAAGTTCATTTTAATTTTTGGACCTTTTCCTTTTCAAAAGTAATTTAATTTTTTAATTCTAGAAATTAAAAAATTAAGTTATCAATTATTTATCTAAAGTGCATCTAGAGGTCTTTTGGATAAATTTGAACTAGCCTCCAATGCCCACTTGATGCGTGTATCTAAATTAATTAATATATATTTTATATATTAAATACAATGCAGACTTAACTTGTGCATATTTAACAATTATAATATGATAAATATATTTAATTTTAATATACACATGATTTAATATAAAAAAATGAATTAGTCAGCTGATGATTTTTTATTATGTAGTGGGTGATTATTAAGATAAATTAATAGTAGGAGATATTTTTATCTTGATATGTGGAAACATCCCACCAAAATAACTACCTATAGGCTTCACATCTTATACAAAATATAGATAACTATATTTTCATTAACATAATTTTTAATTTTTTAAATTCAACAATCATAACTACATTCAATTTTATTTATTACACGCATTCACCTTTATGCAAGAAAATACTAGATTCAGTGAAATATGTGTTTATTCACTTTATCAAATATATACATATATGTCTAAATTTAAATTAAGGGTGATAAGTTTATTTAACTCTACCTATAATAGTTAGAATTCTTTTATATTTGATAGTTAATAACTATTTTTAATTTAAATATTTAAAATTTTATTGTGTCTTGTACTAATTTATTACTGTAGTTTTTAAAATTCCAAATACTAAATTTATTAGTTACTTTTTTTACACTATAAATTAAAAAATTAGTTAATGAAGAATTTTAAATTAAATCCGGGATAGAAAATGCTCAAAATATATTAGAATATATATTTTTATGTTTACATGGTATAACAAAAAATTTTGTCCTAACATTTAATACAAAGGGGTGATTGTAACAATTAATAGTTTTTGGGGCTATTCTACAATTAATATGAAATCATAGGGATAATGAATTTTATTCAAAAAAATAGGTCAAGGGTATTTTGGTCATTCTACTATTTTTTGCCATAAATTATTGTGAGAAGTTGATTATAGGGATGAAATTAAAGCAAATTAAAAGTATAAGGACACTTTTGCAATTGATATAAAGTTTCAGGGACCAAAATGAATTTTACCCATCCCTTCAATATCAAATAGGGGTGTTCGCGGTCCGGTTTGGATTGCTTTTGAAGCAAAAATTCATTCGATCCAAACTATATAATTTTTATTGGATCGGTTTGGTTCGTTTGATCTCCTTTATAGATCCAAACCAATCTAAATTAATTAAAGTTGGTTTGGATTGGATTGGATCGGTTTAGTCGGTTAGAAAATATAACAAATAAAAATATGTAATTCTATTAAAAAACTAATTGGTTATTGCAAAAGTTCATTACACATATTTCTTTTGAACATGAACACATAACAAATGATATTATTTATAAAATACAAAGTTAAATTAGTCACAAAACTTCAAATTAGTAGCAAATGGGTCTCTATAGGTTGGGTTTTATATTGGTATATTCATAATATAATATATAAACGTATAAATTTTGGTTCGGTTTGGTTTGGAATGGTTTTCAAAATTCAATCCAGAAACCGATCCAAACCAATCAGTTTTTGAAAAATTATGTCCAAACTAATCCGAAAAGAATCGATTTTGATCAATTTTCAGTTTGACTTGGATTGGATTATAAGTTTTGTTCGGCTTGGTTTGGATGTGAACA
>JACFYI010002397.1:893684-911279 GCA_014898755.1 Handroanthus guayacan
TCCGCACTTTACTGCTTTAATTTTACTAACCGACCGTGAGTGACGACCCGGATCACGAGGCTGAATGCCAAGAGATCCCAGGGCGTTACATATGTAGTCGCTAAGAATACTACAAGATGCATGGTTTCTTTATATTGAGGGCTAATTTTTAAAGAATATATCAAATTATAATCTTTAGTTAGCACACGTATAGTGGTGGCTTCAAGATCATGATCCCTTTAAAATGCTATTAATTGATAAAAATTATCTCTATCAAAATGTGAATTAGTATATCAAGGCATATATTATGTTAAAATAATTTAAAATATTCATGTATCCAATAATACAAAATACTACGAAAAGATTAACAAATTAAAACAATTCACTAAATACTATTAAATTAATAAAAACATAAAATTTTAACTCATTGGAATGACTTGAGTTTGACAAATTGGTTGAATTCTAATAAGCAAAAGTCGTGGATAGAATGATTTGGTTTAATACTCAATGTTGATAAAAAAAAAAAAAAATCAAATTGAAAGCCTTTTAAACTTTAAACTCAAGTGTTAATGGACCCTACATATTCCAAACTTTCCATGTTCTAATATTCTGAACTTTTATTTAGTAATTTATTGCCAATTTGACACTAGAGTCTCACACATACCACACATATATATTTTATAGTCTAGTATTTGAAAATATCATATGCACACACGCACACACACACGAATGTTGAAAAAAAGAGAAGAAGAAGAAGAAGAAGAAGAAGAAGACCAGTGGAGACCTGGGACCCACTAACCCCAAAGTGGCCTGGCCACTGCATATGTGTCATGTGTGATGCATGTTAGTATCGTCTAGTATGCGTACATATTTTTTTGGTATATAAAAATAACATATACAATCTTTAGTTGGTACATACAAAAGTTATGGTTGTTAGTTGCATGCATGCACTACTATAGAGTTATTAAATATATAAATATACTTTTTCAGTCACGTTAAATGTAACTATTTTGTAACTAATGTGATACAAAAAATATTGTAATATCCCAATTGAAACTAGTTTTGAAACTTTGCCTCCATTTTAAAATGGACTAACCACCCATCTTTTCTGCTTTTCTTTTATTATTATTATTATTATTATTATTATTATTATTATTACTGTTATTTACTTCTAAACTTAATGGAATGTACTGTTATTACTTGAAAAAATGAAATTTTTGATATTACAAATATATACACACACACGCAATATTATTGTGTTTATAACATTTTAGAAAATTGATATTGTTGGTAATTTTTTATGCTAAAAATGTAAATTTAAAATTTGTTAATTTTCCAATGGTAGAAATCCTTATAATACTATATATATGTATATGATGTTTACTGCAATATTATATGAAAATTTTACATGTATATCGATCACCATTTCTTTTTTTATTTTCCTTTTTATAATTCTAGATGAAACTAAAGCTTAAAACATGCATACGGATTTTATAATTTTTTGACAAGGAACAAAAAAAAAAAAGAATTAATTAATTCTAGTGACTGATAATTGTAATTATGCATAAACTTAGGGGATATAATTACAAATATGCATCATAATGAGCTAGCAATCTAATTCTTAAGGTGTGTTTGGTAATTATACCAAACCTCAGGAGGTGTTGTGATAATTATCCCTAAATAAAAATGTTGCCATATATGTGTTGTTATGGTAGCTTTTGGACTTTATACCCAAATTTATTATTATAATTACGTTGTTAAAAATATTGCATGATAATTTTGAACTATTAATTGTATCATGTTTAGAAGTATGAATATATTTAATTATTTGCCCCGCACATTGATGAGAATCACTTGTATGACCTCAAAGCTCATAAATGACTTGAATTAAGAAGAAGAAGAAGAAGAAGAAGAAGGAATTAATCCACCCCTTACGAAAGGAAAGGGGAATTAAAGCTGGCATAAATAACCTGTAATGCCTCGTGTCACGACGGCATTTAGCCTCGCGACCCGAAATGCTACTCGCGAACTAAAAACGAGCTAGAACTCAAATACAGGAACTAACGAGAACAATTCCAACTAAAATCCCAAGATAACATTTCAAATTGATTCGAACTAAAATCCCAAAATATCATTCGAGACAATAAAGTAGTCCACAATACATAAGCATCTAATTATCTATTACAAGCCGTCATAACAATACAACTTATAAGTTCAAAGCTTCGAACTGGCTAAAATTCATACTTAATACAATTTCAAAAGAAACTAACTCGATCAAACTTGAGCTATCAGTCAGTCATCATGGCTTATGAACCTACATAATATGGTGAAATCATGAGTCCACTGACCTAGTAAAACTTATGGCATAGGAATAGAAACGAGAGAGTTCCAAACAACGGGTACGGGAACAACAAGACAAGAATGTGATTTTCATAAACGAACTTGAACAAACGGACGGGCAAATCAAACATTTATCAATAACTTTAATCACATTCGAGTCGTATGGCTGAGACAAATTCTTTGGTAGATTTATCACCCTTATATCTTCAATATAATCACATAAGATTCTTATCCCTCCAAACTCTCGAAAGAGCAACAGATACAGTAAAGCACAGCCGACATACGTGCTTTAGAATAACCCTTCAGAACCTTACCTCCAGGGTCATTCGGATTGTCCCACAGATGAGGATTCACATGGGCTCGTATTGACAACCCGACGTTGCCCAATCCGATACTCAGATAAATCCCCAGGGCCCACCAGAAAATCAGAATAGTAGGTTATGAATAATCAGGACAGTTAAGTTATATTAGAATCAGGAAGCTATTAACACGTTCCGATTGACTACAAACGATAGAACGGACAATTCGGAAACTTAGTCAATCATTTAGTTCGAATAAACTAGGAATGGACTATAGACTGTAGAAGACAACTAAATCGAAAGTGGACTATGAACCAGAGGATATTCAGTTTGAAATTTTTGTCTTGTTAAAGGGGTAAAATACGAAAGAAATCATTTGGAATAAATATAAATTTCCCAAAATTCATTTTTGTTTGAACATTGGAAAAGAAAACTCATTCGGATAATAAAAATAATTTTTTAAAAAAATGTAAGGGTTTTAAATTTAAAGATACTTCATTTGGAGAATAATATCAAAATATCTCCAAATCAATATTTTTATTCTAGCGGCAATTCACTTTTCGATTATTTTTAAAAATGCATCTTAATGAGTTAAAATTCGTATTTTTAATTGTTCAAGTCTTCCTCTTTAGTCCGTAGTCCCATTCACGATTTCAGTCCAAGTATAAAATGAATATCAAGAATAATCACGAGACAATGGATCACAATTTCAATGCATTAAATTCATACTAGCGGCAATAATAATCAAGTCAACAAGATTTATAAAATAATGAACGATATGCTAGAATCAAAATAAACTCATCATAGCACGATGAATAAGTCATGAAGGAACGTTTAAGTATACCAAAAGAGAGACGAGGTTCCATAAGTCTTACTTGTCATCCGAAGCTTAAGATGCTAGAGACCAAGCAAATCCGAAAAAATCAACGTTTAGACATAAGATATTAAGTTCTAGGTTAATCTTAAGTTACAACTTACTAAAATCATAAGAACAACAAAATCTTAACTTACCGGAGGATTGAAGATATCACCACCTAGATTTCCCTTAAAACTCTTCTTGTTTTCTAAAATAAATTTAAGTATCTGTGTGTGCTAAAAAAATGAAGTTGCCGAGAGGATGAAGGAATGAAATGGAAAATGGTATGCTTGTTTTTCTTTTCAAAATTTTGATGGTGTTATTCAAACCTCAATTCCTCTATTTATAGTGTGAGTGCTTGCAATTTACTTGGTCCATGTTTTGTTAAATTCAACAAGTCATAATTTTACCAAATCCACTAACTATCATGGAGATTAGGTACTAGTCAAATCATGTCTTTAAATAATTATGGTAAAATAGTGGATTAGATACTAGTCAAATCATGTCTCTAAATAATCATAGTAAAAATAGTGGATTAGGTACTAGTCAAATCATGTCTCTAAATAATCATGGTAAAATGGTGGATTAGGTACTAGTCAAATCATGTCTCTAAATAATTATGATAAAAATAGTGGATTAGGTATTAGACAAATCATGTCCCTCAATCACACTAACTAATTATGGTAATTAGGGGTAAAAATGATGGATTAAAGTTAAGATCTTATTTAGGTTTGATTTAGGCTTAACAAAATGTATTGGACTAAGATATCAAGGTGTAAACGAGAAAATTATTTTCGGGTGTGAAAAAATCTCTTGAAATTAGTTCATTCTCGTTTTATTTAAAATCGATTTAATTTATGAAATCAATGATTCGAAAATTTTAATTTGGGAAATCTTGGGGTGTTACATAACCCTTGAATAATTAAGAACCAAATTAGTTATTACAAAACTTGGAGACTTTTATTTGAGTTGATCCTAACTACCTCATAGAGGTGGAAGGCTGGAGCGTCACCCCAATGAAATAAATTTTTATAAAGAATTTCTCGATCGCGTGCGTGTGTTTTTTTTTTTTTTCCTCCTCTTTTTCAATTTAAGTGTTACATTTTATACTTTTCTTAAAAAATTACATTTTTAGTTTTCACTTTTAATTCTATATGTATTGAATTAATAAATTTACTCCTATAAGAAATAATAATTGTTCAATTTATGGCCGTTTTGCCAATTTTAGTCTTACTCACAAGATTAAAATTGCAAAATAAATACTATCTACATTGCTAAAATTGTAACATTATTACTAAATACAAATGGATAAAATGAGTATAAATTACAGAATTATTAGTGCATATAGGACTAAATTATTAATTCAGTGCATAGAGTTAATGAGTTCCTAATTTTTAACTGAAAAAATAGACTATTTTCAAATTCGATTTAATTAGTCTACCTAATTTGGCATACGTTTTTCTAAATACTTGCATTGTATATTGGACAAGTATACCTAGTACAATTAAAATGAGCTTGCACCTAGTACAATTTTCTTCTTAACCTATGGAAGGAAAGTACTTTATTATTCGAAATGGGTTTTTTCTAAAGAATTAAAAAAAAATATATATGTAAGATGTATTTATGTATGTTTCACAAAATTAGTGTTATTGGTAGGTTTTTACGCCGAGAGATCTGCTACATTCAAGATAATAATGTATGAAAAATAAAGCTTAAAATATACGAACTTTTTTTTTTTTTTTTTTGGGAATTAAGAGGATTAGAAATTAATAAAATTAATTTAATAAAATTTACTGAGTAATAATTTTAGAAACAGGTGAATCGTTTTATTTTTATGTTTTTGAGAGAATATCATTTTACTGCCGAAGCATGAATTGAGAAAAGTTCTAGTTATGGCTTCTTTCTTCTCCCATGAATTCAATATCTTTCAATCTTATTTCATTTCAATTTAATTTACTCATATAATTCTTCTTTCTTTCTTATTTTAACTTCATTTTATCTTTCTTAACCAATATATGGAGCTTATTTAAGCACACCACGTTTATTTCGCTCTTAAAAGTTGGGCATGTCTATGGTGAGATTTTATTGTAATTTACTCACGTAAGATACCCCTTAGATAAATGACATATGTCATTTAAAATAATTTTACAATAAGTTATCGTATTTTCACAACATATCATTGTGTAATATGGTATGTTGGGTGTTTGTATCAATTCTTAAAAAAAAAAAGAAAAAGAAAAATTAAAATCCGAAAATTCTAAAAAATATAAAATTAATAAAAAATCTGAAAAAAAAACTGAAAATTAAAATCGGAAAAAGTCTGAAAAAAATCTGAAAATTCTAAAAAAACTGAAAAAAATTAAAGAAAAAAGAAAAAAACTGAAAAATTAAAATAAAAAAATCGAAAAAAAAAAAACAGAAATTTAAAAAAAATGAAAAAAATCTGAAAATTAATATAACTTTCCTTTAATTTTCTCATTCAAGACAAAATTATTATCATAAAAGTTTTATATATATATGTCATTCTTTCCATATAAAAAAAAATCTATAATCTAACAACAATATTGTTTTTGTTGCACAAAATTACTTATTAGTATATTATTAAAAATCTAAAATAGTCAAGCAAGATATTACGCAAGTTAACTTGACATTCGATTAATTACCAAAATTTTAATAGTAAGAACTATTTTAATTGATTTTTACTTTATCGAAATTTGATTAATTACTAAAATTTTTATAGTAAGAAATGATTTAATTGAATTTTTACTTTATCGAAATTCGATTAATTACCAATATCTTATATAAAAAGATTTTTTGTAATACCCCGAGATTTCCCTAAATAAAAATTGTGAGTCGTCTATTTCGTAAATTAAATCCATTTCAATAAAACGAAAACCGACTTGATTTCAAGATATGTTTTGAACATCTGAAAATAAGTCCCTCGATTATACCCCGATATCTTGGTTCAATACGTTTTATCAAGCCCAAATCAAGCCCAACCGAGGCCCAAAACTCAGCCCACAACCTAACCCACTTGCTAAACATTTAAATTACATAATTAAATAAATAAAACACATGAAAAGATGGAGGCATGGTCTGAAAATTGTAATCTGCAGAGGTATGGTTTCCAGCCAGAATTTTTGCTTCCTTTGCCATGAAGTTTGGTGAGATTTGAGGGTATACTTTAAGTAGAAAAATTCTCAACCAAGCATTCCATAACCCTTGTAATTATAAACGAGAATTTGAGATGAAGAGTGGGTCTTTATGCGTCCAAACTTTCTGAGAAAAATCAAGCCACTCACTCCACTCCTTTCTACCTCTCTGCAGTTCACAAACACACACACAAACACTTGAAATTTTTCAAGAAAACAAGAAAAGTTTAGAAAAGGGAAATCAAGGTGGTGATATCTTCAGACCTCCGGTAAGTTAAGACTCAGTGCTTTGTGATTTTTAGTAAGTTTAACTTAAGATTTACCTAGAACTTGATATCTTTGTGTCTAGACGTTGATCTTTCGAATTGCTCGGTTTCTAGCATCTTCAACTCCGGACAACAAGTAAGACTTATGGAACTCTTGTATCTTCCATACAATCATATGTTTTTCACTTCCATACTTTATTCATTACGTAGATTAAGGTTATGATGTTTGTAACGCCCTGGATCCTAGAGCATCCGTCCCTAGGTCCGAAACGCTACTCTCGTACATAAATAATAAAACTAAACCTCAAAATCAACATGAATACAATCATTTTCAATACTTTGTTCAATCATACAATTACATCTTTAAGTCTCAACCCTACCTAACACTATTACACAATCACTGACACCAAGAAATTCTGATTCCCAACCTTTGGACTCGTCGTGATATTTTCTGAAATTTATTTCCCACAATAGTAGAGTGAAGGGGTGAGTCCACTGACTCAGCAAGAATTATTACCATAATCATGAACAAAGATAGCAAAGACATGTTTTTTTAGGATTTTGAGATATCAACGCCATTGAACAGATCTCAAGAACCATTGATATCATAATTTCACAAACGTTCAGTTAGCCCAAAGGCTCAGTAACAGAAATTCGATATTCATAACAGCATAATCCGTAACAGAATTAAACCATGAGCTCAAATTTCAGCAATAACTATGAATATCGAAATAAATATGGTTGAACTAGTGTTTGGTAGATCTGTCACCCTTATAACTTCAATACAATATCATCCTTATTCCTCCGTTTGCTTCCCCGAGTGGTTACTCAAGGAGAGCCAATCAATCTGGAGAAACAGTCGCCGCAGCACGGTCGACCACGAATCTCCGAGTAACTCTTTGGAAATCCTACATCCAGGACTCCTTGGAGCTATCCACAATTGGAACCAAGCTTAGGTCCAACTGTACACTATGGGAAACCTATCAGAGATTCATCTGTCGGCCCGACGCCGCCTAGTGTCCCTCCTGAGGCTCCCTGGGCCCAATAATCATGCAGTAGGTTTCAAGAATTCAGTCATAACAATAAATCAATCATGGGGGTTTTGGAACATTGGATATAATGTTTAGAGTGAATCATCGGACATAAGAAAATCAATTTGAAATCAAAACATTTAAAGGAGATGAGGTTTGGACTAAAATCTGGGAATTGGGCAAATCGCTTTTAAATTTAAATATTTCTACTTTCAAAATGCTCTTAATAAATAAAGGAAAACTTATAAAAATTTCCTACTTTGAAAATAATTCATTTGACGAGTTCTAAACTTAAATTCTTGTTATAAACTTTATATTTTTATATATTAAAAATGCTCAAACAAATAAAAAGTAAGTTTAGCTTTTGAAATGTTTTAAAAATGTGAAAATCAAGTACAAAATATTTAAACTAAGTTCACGTAAAATTCATTTTTGTCCAAGTTAATGTTTGTAAGTATTTTGTCCAAAATTCCATTATCAAAATACTAGAATTTCAAATTAAGTAATTCTAAATGTTGTTATGAGTCTCTTATGTCTGACAATTCCTCATTCATGATCGAACAAGTGCATGGTACCAAGAAATTCAACAAGTCCAAAGTTCAATGTTTTTAATAATAGGAACAAGGATCAAACATGATCATGGTAGAAAATTTGAGAATGATTACAGTAATAACCCTTACCTCCGGTCTTTAAGCTTTAAGTCCCAAGATGACATTGAGATCATCTAATCCCTTGAGTTAATTTGACCTATTAACATCAAGATCATTTAGATGCTAGACCACAATTTCATATCATATAAGATCTTATGTTTCTATTCTAGCAGTCAAAATGTCTAGCATATTTCTAGATACATCCTAATGAGTTAAAAATTAAAAATTTAGTTCTACAATTATCTAGACTCGATAAGCTTTCTAACAGTGGTTTTATATTGAAAATCCGAAGAGTGGTTTGTTAGTTATAAATTTTTAAAGTTGAATGATGGTTCTGCCGTAAATCAGAGGTGGTTTGACATATTTGGCTTTAAAGAATTTTTTGGGAACATTCCTTAATGGATTTTAAGAATTCTTGATTCTATCATCATCTATACTTAACAAGGTTTCTAACGGCTATTTTTGGGGTTGATTTGGTGAAGAAATGAATGGTTTCCAATGAGTTAAATTTGAGAGATGCGTTAGGCTGGGCTCCAGTGGGTACTCTATTTCCCAAGTCCGTTGGCACGTTCGGATCAAATGGTGTTTCTGGTCTTGTTTCTTCATGGATTTGGGTGATTCTTGATTCTAATCATAACTAATTTCAATAAAGTTTCCAATGGTGGGTCTTGTGGATTTTTTGGATGTAAGAATCTCCAGATATAAATTTTTAAACTTAGGATAGTGACAGAAACTTCCTCTATTTTTGGTAAAACAGCAGGTTCATCTCAAATGGATTTATCTCCCATTTCCCTCATTATTTTTGGGTGATTCTTGGATCTAACATTATCTAAACTCAAAGAGGTTTCTAATGGTACCTTATGTGAAATTTATGGAGCAAGAAAACTTAAGTTATGAATTTTCAAAATGAGAGGTTGTGCTGTGACAGTAGCAAATCCGAGATAACTTGGTTGTGTGTGTGTGTTGGAATTTAAGCTTAAATCTTCAAGTTTCAACACTTCTATCCCAAATCTAAACATCATTCTAAATCAATCATCAAGATTCTCAATTCTAAATAAATCATCAAGATCCCCAAATCAAGTAACATAATAGGTTTCAAGGTAAAATAAAAACATATGAAACCCATGAATCAATCAAGATTCTTACCTGTTTAGCTTATAATCCTCAAGAATTTTATAGTAAACTCCAACTTCTCAAGTAATTCCTATAACAATCAATATCATAAGAGATTATACCATGTTTTCCATATCTTAACTTATAATTCTAATATAAACTTAACTATACTTACCAAGTAACAACCTTACTTCTTCCCCTTTTGATTAATCTTTATCAACTTGAAACTCTATCTCTTGAGCAAGGGGAAAAGATGAAGGGAAATGTTCTTATTCTTGGAAGAGAGAGACGGCAGCAAGAAGAGGGAGAAGAAGGGATGTTGTGGTCTTGTAATTCACATGAAATTTCATGAAAATGAAATTAATTGCATTTTCCAATTGCCCACATGCACAAAGACTTCAAGTCCTTACTTAATGGTTAAGTGTAGAAGTTTGTCTTCAAGCGGGAGGAGGTGGACGGCTGGGCATATATATATACATATGCATGTATATATATTATTTTATATATAGCATTTAATGTAATGTATAAAACGTGAAATGTGATGAATTTAGTTTTGGGCTAAATCCTTAGACTAAAAATTGAGCAAAAATTATTTCTTGGCTAAAATAATGCATATAATAAATTTTGGGTTTAAAACAAATTTCTTGAGGGATAATTAGTGTGCATGACAATTTTACATAACTACAAGAATATTGCATGTAGTTTGTAAAATTAAAATAATATTCCTTGACATTTATTCAACTGATGGAGAATTAAATGAAGCAATATATATTACAATGCGACCTCCTTAAAAATTATGTTAGGTTATAGGATCATGAGTCCATAATGATTGGACAATATGTTAGACGTCTATTAATTATGATATTATACAGACTCTAGTTTTTACCTGTTGAAGTAACGGCATGAGTGTAATTATATTTCCAAAAATTATAGAGGGTGTGTCAAAGTTAATTATTCCAATAATATAAGGTGTTAGTGGATTGAAATGATCAATAAGTTTGGAACGGTGAATTGAATGACTAATTTTGGATTAGTATTGAAATAAATAATTTCGTGTATTAACTCTTAATTTTATGAATATCATGGACCTTATAGTTGGTTGTAAATATATTAATTGTGGTATTGCCCTTGGGGCAGAACAAAAAGAGATTAGAAAACTAAAAGGAGGAGAGGAAGTAGCATTGGATTGGGAAGACACGAAAAGAATCAAGTATGGACGGAACGTGATGAATGACGTGCTAAGACTTGCACCTCCTGGACCTGGATTTTTCAGGATAGCAATTCATGATATTAACTTTGCTGGCTTCACAATTCCGCAGGGATGGAAGGTATGTGTGTCTCTTTGACTCTTCCTCTATACATACACACACAAAAAAATTTATAACTTTACTGGCAAAAAATTAGGTGCAATGTTAATTGCCATTAATAGTATGTATTAATAAATGACAATGACTTTCGTTTTTTAACTACTATTATTGTTTAAATGACAACAATTTTGGTTTTTATTACGATATAGTTTAATAGTGACAAAAACTAGTGTTGTTTTATTATACTATTGACAAATAATGACATATGTATAGTGATAATTTAACGATAACAAAACTTGCCACCGGAATGCATGACAAGATTTTTATTATTATTAGATTGTCGCTATACGTGCGTCACTAATTGTCAGTAGTGATAATTTATATAAAATTTTCATCACTATTAAGTTTGTTAAATCATTATTAAGTTTTTTCATTAGATATTTCTGCACGAGGAGAAAGAGACTTGAGCACATCCATGTCGTAATTTCCAAACAATTATCTCTAGAATCTCACAATTTGTCAATATATGTGGGCTAGGATTCAGTCCCGGGTATTTATCCTGCAAGAGCAATTAATATAGAATTTATCATTGAGTTTTAATTCCCTTAATTAACAATACCTAATCCCACATAATTTAATTTAGTTAAAGTTAAGATTGTACTTAATAAAATGTAGTATTTCCCACTCGTTGTTTATTATGATTTACTTGAAATTTGGATATGCATGGTGCAGATATTTTGGTCATTCAATACCGCACATAGAAACCCTGAATACTTTCCCGATCCATATAAATTTGACGGAGATGGGCCAGCGGCTTATACTTTTGTTTCGTTTGGAGGAGGCCCAAAAATGTGTCCAGGGAGTGAACTTGCACGACAGGCTGCGTTAGTCTTTATGCACAACTTTCTTATCAAATGTAAACGGGAAAAACTTATTCCCACAGAAGGAATCACAGGTAAGCATGATGCTTGTGTCCCGAAATATGGTCTTCCAATCAAGATACAAAAATTGCCACACCAAAACGATGATGGAGGATTCGATTCTTGAATGATATCTATGTTTCCTTGAAGACTTAACTATGTGTACCAATATTTGATGCGCACTCGTTGTTTGTAATTGAAAAACAATAATGCGTATTCAGTGGCGACTCCAGAAATATCAACCACTTGGGTCAAATATTAACAATGAAGAAAATAGTTATTGAAAAATTAAAATACTTCATTCAATATTTTTTACAGTTTTCCTCTATGATTTTTCATGAGCAGGAAAACTGAGTTATAATGCTCTCATTACTAAAGATATTAAATAGTTCTTTCTTAATATATGTAACTAAATAGTTTTCCATAAAATTTACATAAACTATAAAAATATTAAAAAAATTACATAATGCAGAATGCTAATGCACAATCATAATTGTAATAAATATTCATAAACATATCACATGATTGCAAAGAAATTATGATTAAATCGCAATATTTGTAACATAAATAACAAAAATTTTAAAAATTCGTAATAAATCACAGAAAAATCAGATGACTTTGATTCAAGTGATTATTGAAAGCTCAAAATGTTGCTTTTCAAGAATAGTAACTTTGCCAATATCCGGCCACAAAAAAATAAATAAAATAAAATTGAGGGTAAATTCAGCAATACGATAACAAAATACAGTGGAGAATAGAGAAACGAAAGAAGTGGGGTTGGGACTTATCGAAAAAATACAAGAAATGTGAGTGGGGGTTAATAAGAATAAAGAAAAAAATATGATAAAAAAAGGGGTCACACATTAATAAATTTATTTATATATATAAAATAACACACTTACATAACCCTTCTAAAATTTGTTGAGCAGGGTCAAGTGACCCCAAGGAGAGAATGTAGAGTCGCCCTTGTGTGTATTAAATTATAAAGTGACGGTAATGAATTGTGAGTTATTGGTAGTTACTAATACTGATTATGAATAAATTAATGGCAGTTACTTGGAAATTACAGTCAGAAGTTTAAACATATGATTATAGGTAATAATGAAAGCATTCTAAGACATTTGCATGAAGATATACTAAAGAGGGTTGACGCTTTATCAATAGTAAAAATGATAATATTTAAAACCCATGTTTAATTTCCCACCTTAATATGAATGATCAATTTCTAGGACATTTTGCTCATCATCTGATCGATTGCTTACAATCTTGTTAATTTGTTAAAATACCTGACTTTATTAGGAGCGGGAAAACATCACATTGATCAGTTTTAATAGCCACCAAAAAAATGTAAGAATGCTATTTGTTGTAATTTATTTAATTCACGATAGTGTTGAATATAGGAGCAATGGAATTGTAATTCAATATGCTGCTGTGGTTATTTACTCTACAATTTAGAAAATAGATCATGCGATTGGGGTATATACAATTACAAGACCATAAGATTTAGTAGCAGCGCCTTGATATAGTTCAAAGATTGAAATTGAGGTTGAGAGAGCCTTCAAAAAGAGAACATTGAAATATTATTAGTGTGTTTTCTAGTAAGAATGCATACGAATTGAGCCGACTTGAAAAATATTCAAGCCCATTTTTCTTAATTTGTTGAATCTAGGATCAGTTCTTTTGATTTAAGCTCACCTTGAGCCCAAAAAAGGTCAAGAATATCTATTTCTACCATGATAATAGCTAAGGCCTAACAATACTACAATATGCATGCTTTCTTTATATTTAAGGTTAATGTTTAAAGAATATATCAAATGATAAACCTTAGTTGGCTTATGTACAGATGCGACTCTAAGATCTCGATTCAATGGGGTCATTTCAAAATGTTATTAATTGATAAAAATTACCTCTACCAAAAAAGCATGTGAATTAACATATCAAGACTTATATTGTGTTAAAATAATTGAAAATATTCATGTCAAATAATACAAATACTACGAAAAGATTAACAAAAGAATTCATTAAATACGGGCTTGAGTTTGACAAAATTGGTTGAATTCTAATAAGCATAAGTTGTGGGCATAATGATTTGATTTGATATTCAGATATTGAACAAAGAAAACAAAAACAGCCAAGTTAAAAGCCTCTTCAAACTTTAAACACTAGTGTCAATTTACTCTTTATATTCCAAACTTTCCATATTCTACAGCGCTAAATGTTTATTTAGTGATTTACTGCCAATTTGATAGTAGAGTGCCACATATATGCCTATTTTATAATCTAGTATATTATATATGTACACTGTAGTGGCAAAAAAAAAAAAAAGAAAGAAAGAAAGAAGAAGAAGAAGGACCCCACTCAAGTGGCGTTGCCGTTGCATGTGTATCATATGATACATCTTTGTATTGTCTAATATACATGTTTGGCATATAAAAATAACATATACAATCTTTAGTTAGTATATGTATGAAAGTTATGGTTGTTAGTCGCATGTACCACTTTAGAGTATTTAAATATAAATATACTTTTCTTTTTTATGCATATAAATATACTTTTTCAGTCACGTTAAATGTAATTATTTTGTAATTAATGTGATACACAAACATTGCAATATTCAATTGAAACTAGTTTTGAAGCTTTGCTTGTATTTTAAAATGGACTTACCACCCATCTTTTCTACTTATTATTATTATTATTATTATTATTATTATTATTATTATTATTATTATTATTTATCTGTTTATATATATATATTTATTTTATTATTATCATTATTTTGGATAAGTACTGTATGTAAGTGGTATGAAGGGACCAAATAAGGGAAAAGGAACATTCAAGTCAAATGAGATTCTGACTAGCTAACTTCTTAACTATATAGCAAACCCAATTTAATTAGTCTACCTAATTTCAAGAATTTCGGGTAAAATTCATTTTGGTCCATGAGATTTTATATCAATTGTAAAATAGTTCTCATGCTTTTAATTTGTTTCAATTTAGTCCCACCCAATAATCTTCTAGCAACAATTTTTGACCAAAAATAGCAAAATAACAAAAACACCCTTGAACTATCTTTTAGTAAAATGTACATTGTGACCTCTCAACTATCGAAACATATCTCATTCACCCCAAATCTATTAATTGCAACATTTCTGCCCTTGGATTAAAATGTTTGGGCAAAATGTCTCATTACACCATGTATATCTATATATTTTTAATGTATTTTGAGTATTTTAAATTCTTTATTAATTACAAAAAATTAATTATAATTTACAAAAAATATTTAGCAATTAAATTAATTCAAATTTTGCAGCTACATAATAAATGAATATAATTAATACAAAAAAAATTAAAAATTTAAAGTTCATTTTAATTTCTGGAACTTTTCCTCTTCAAAAGTAATTTAATTTTTTAATTTTTGGAAATTAAAAAATTAAAAAAATTAATTTATCAATTATTTATCTAAAGTGCATCTTGAGGTCTTTTGGATAAATTTAGTGATGACAAAAATTATCACCAGAATGCTTGACAAGACTTTTATTATCACTCGATTATCACTATACACATGGCATTAATTGTCAGTAGTAATATTATATAAAATTTTTATCACTATTAAGTTTGTCAAACCATTACTAAATTTTTCCATGAGATACTTCTGCATGCAAAAAATGAGACTTGAGCTCATCCACGTCTTAATTTCAAAATAATTATCTCTAGAATCTCACAATTTGTCAATATATGGGGGCTAGAATTCAATTTCTCTTGTATTTATCCTACAAGAGCAATTAATATCGAATTTATCATCGACTTTTGATTCCCTTAATTAACAATACCTAACCCTGCATAATTTAATTTAATTTAATTTAATTTAAGACTGTACTTAATAAAATGTAGTATTTCCCACTAGTTTTTTGATATACTTAAAATTTGAATATGCATGGTACAGATATTTTTGTCATACAATAGCACGCACAGAAATCCTAAAAACTTCCCAAATCCAGATAAATTTGACCTGTCTAGATTTGAAGGAAATGGTCTAGCGCCTTTTACCTTTGTTCCATTTGGAGGAGGCCCAAAAATGCGTTCAGGGAGCGAATTTGCACGACGTGCTACTTTAATCTTTATGCACAACTCACTTATCAAGTTTAAATGGGAGAAACTTATTCCCAGTACAGAAAGAATCATATTTGTTCATGATGTTTCTATCCCGGAATGTGGTCTTCCAGTCAAGATACAAAACCCGCCGCACCAAAACGATGACGGAGGATTCGATTCTTGAATGATATCTATGTTTCCTTGAAAACTAAACTACATATACTGGTATTTGATGTACACCCCGTGTCTGTAATTGAAACACAATCACGTACATTAAATTATAAAGTGACAGTAATGAATTGCGAGTTATTAGTAGTTATTGACACTGATTGTGAATAATTTAATGGTAGTTATTTGAAAGTTACAGTAAGAAGTCTTAACATATGATTATGTATAGGTAATAATGCAAGCATTTTGGGAAATTTGCATAAAAATATACTAAAGTGGATTGATACTTTATCAATACTGAAAATGACAATATTTAAAACCCATGTTTAATTTCCCACCTTAAGATGAATGATCAGTTTCTATGACATTTTGCTCATCATCTGATCAAATGCTTATGATCTTGTTAATTTGTTAAAATACTGGATTTTATTATGAGAGGGGAAACATCGCACTCATCAATTTTAATAGCGACTAAAAAAAAAAATTGTAAGAATGTTATAATAATTTATTTCATTCACGATAGTGTTAAATATAGGAGCGATGGAATTGTAATTCAAGACGCTGTTGTGGTTATTTACTGTACAATTTAGAAAATAGATCATACAATTGGGGTATATATAATTACAAGACCATAATATTTAGTAGCGACACCTTAATATAGTTCAAAGATTGAAATTGAAGTTGAGAGAGTCTTAAAAAAGGGAACATTGAAATATTAATAAAGTGCTTTCTAGTACGAATGCATACGAATTGAGCCGACCTACAAAATGTTCAAGCCCATTTTTGTCAATTTGTTGAATATAAGATCTGTTCATTTGATTCAAGCTCATCTTGGAGCCCAAAAAAGGTCAAGAACATCTATTTCTACCATTGAAATCGCTAAGAACACTACAAGATGCATGCTTTCTTTATATTTAAGGTTAATGGTTAAAGAATATATCAAATGATAATCTTTAGTTGGCATATGTACAGTGACGACTCTAGGATCTCGATTCAGTGGGATCCATTCAAAATGTTATTAATTGATAAAAATTATATCTACCAAAAAAGTATGTGAATAACATACCAAGACATATATTGTGTTAAAATAATTGAAAATATTCATGTCAAATAATACAAAACACTACAAAAAGATTAGCAAAAGAATTTACCAAAACACTATTAAATTAATAAAAACATAAAATTTTAATTCACTAGAATGACTTGAGTTTGACAAAATTCACTAGAATACTATTAAATTAATAAGTCGTGGGTAGAATGATTTGGCTTGATATTTAAATATTAATCAAAGAAAACAAAAATAGCCAAATTGAAAGCCTCTTCAAACTTTAAAATCTAGTGTCAGTTCAGTCTTTACGTTCCAAACTTTCCATATTCTACAGTTCTAAACTTTTATTTAGTGATTTATTGCCAATTTGACAG
>JACFYI010002397.1:911580-924640 GCA_014898755.1 Handroanthus guayacan
TAAATATAAATATACTTTTCTTTTTTATGCATATAAATATACTTTTTCAGTCACCGTAAATGTAACTATTTTGTAATTAATGTGATACAAAAACATTGTGACAACTCAATTCAAACTAGTTCTGAAACTTTGCCTCTATTTTAAAATGGACTTACCACCCCTCTTTTCTACTTATTATTATTTATCTATTTATATATTTATTTATTTTATTATTATTATTATTTTGGATAAGTACTGTTTGTAAGTAGTATATATGAAGGGCAATTAGTAGACCAAAATAAGAGAAAAGGAGGATTCAAGTCAAATGAGATTCTAACTGGCTAACTCCTTAAATATGTTGCAAACCCAATTTAATTAGTGTGCCTAATTTCAAGAATTTCAGGATTTGAATTGAGTATTCGGACAAGGGGACAGTTAGGGTCGAGCTGACTTTGATGTAAACAATTAACTAGGCTTGTAGATAGTACTGTTATTTACTTCTAAACTTAATGGAATGTACTATTGTAGTACAATATTATTTTGTTTATAACATTTCAGGAAATTAACGTTATTGGTAAGTTTTTTATGCTAAAAATGTAAATTTAAAATTTGTTAAATTTCCAATGGTAGAAACCTTTATAATACTATATATGATGTTTAATGCAATATTATATGAAAATTTTACATGTATATCAATTACGATTTCTTTCTTTTTCTTTTTTTTTTTTTTTTTTTAAATTCTAGTATGAACATAAAGCTTAAAACATGCATACAGATTTTATCTTTTTTTGACAAGGAATAAAAAATAAAAGAATTAATAAATTTAATTCTAGTGACTGGTAATTGTAATTATACATAAATTCAGGGGTATGAGTATAAATATGTGTCATAGTGAACTAGCAATAGAATTCTTAGGATGTGGTAAGTATACCAAACCTCAGGAGGTGCTGAGATAATTATCACTAAATAAAAATGTTGCCATATATGTGTGTTGTTATGGTAGCTTTTGGACTTTCCACCCATCTTTTTTATTATAATTACTTGTTACAAATATTGTATTATTATTTTGAACTATTAATTGTATCATGCTTTAGAAGTATGAAAAGATTTAATTTTTCGCCTTACACATTGATGAGAATTAATTGCATGACCTCAAAGCTCATAAATGACTTAAAAAGGAAAAAAAAAAAAAAAAAGAAAGAAAAGGGAATTAATTTGCCCCTTATGAACAATGTTTTGAAAATCGGATCGGAGACAAAATCGGCCGCCTTACTGGTTACAGGTTCGACCAGTTCAACCGGTTTAACCACTAGTTCAATCGGTATGATGTCATAAATATATTTAATATAAAAATATATATTATATTATAAATAATAGAAAAATTATAGAAAAATACAAAAAAATTAGAAAAAATATTAGTTATTTTCCTTTCTAAAATCTAAACTTTATAAAATTCTATCCATTGCACTCCTAAACAATATTAGCCATCTATTTAAAAATATTAGCAAAAAACCATTCATCTATTAGCAAAGCAAAAACCAATATTTTTCGGAGCATTTCATCGAACAGTTTATAGTAAATATAAAACTATATCGTCTTATCATATTTTTGAGATATTCTATCAAATACTAGTCAAAATAAGAGCAAATATAAATATTAAACAACAAAATTATCATATACATAAAATGCAAAGTGTGTAAAAATCAAAATCTAATCTTCTTGGGTTTTTATTGTTCTCACTTCTATTCACCATTCTTTTTCTTTCTTTTCTTTTCCCTTCTCTAGCAAGGAAAATATAAATATTAAAATTTATTTTGGATTAAGATTTTAGGATTGAGAATTTGAAATCATACAAGAGGTTTGGGGGAAATTTTTTTATTCTTTTGGCACAAAAGGAGCTGTCTAAAGAGCTATTGTTTCTGGTTTTCTGCCTTTGCTATAGTGCTATTCAGTTATGATGTTTACCTTTAAGCCTTAAAAAAAAAAAAGAAAAAAAATTGAAGAAATCGGTTCATGACCAAACTGGTTTTCCTGGTTCGACCGGTTTTTTACCAGTTCCCACCAGTTTTTTACCGGTTCCAGCCAGTTCCCACCGATTTTATATACCACTGGTTTTTAGCAGAGAAACAACCCAAAGAGGAGGATGGCTCTTGGTCGAACCAGTCGAACCGGCTAGTCCGGGCCAATTTTCAAAACATGGCTTACGAAAGGGAAATAGAGGAATTAAAGCTGGCATATATTACCCTTGAGTGATTGAGAACCAAATTAGTTATTACAAAACTTGGAGACTTTTATTTGAGTTGATCCTAACTACCTCATAGAGTTGGAAGGTTGGAGCGTGACCCCAATGAAATAAATTTTTATAATGAATTTCTCGATCTTTTTTTTTTTTTTTCAATTTAAGCGTTCCATATTATACTTTTCTTGAAAAATCACATTTTTAGTTCTGTAACTATATTTTTTTTCACTTTTGATCCTATATATATTAAATTAATAAGTTTAGTCTTATAAGTGATAATAATTGTGCAATTTATGCCGATTTTGCCAATTTTAGTCTTATTCACAGGATTAAAATTGCAAAATAACCACTACCTATATTCCTAAGATTGTAAAATTATTACTAAATATAGGACTAAAATTACTAAAAATGAGCATAAATTACAAAAATTATTATTGCATACAGGACTAAATTGTTAATTCAAAACATAGAGGCTTAGAAATGAAAAAGTATATAATTACAGGATTAAAAATATAATTTTCTCTACTTTTCTTTGACATTTTTATTTTTTCCAATTTTGGTGGGCGATTGTACTCTATAAATGCCATGAAAGCCAAGTAAAGTTAATAGAGCCAAACAAGAGGACAAGTCAAGTCAAATGAGTTCCTAACTCTTTAACTAAGATAGACTATTTTCAAATTCGACTTAATTAGTCTGGCTAACTTGCGGTACGTATTTCTAAATATGTGCATCGTATATTGGACAAATGTACAACGTATGTACGTGTCGGTGTACAATTAAATGGGCTTATAGCTAGTATAATTTTCTTCCTAACTTATAGAAGGAAAGTAATTTTGATGCAGCCCGGAAATCGGACTAGGGATCACAGGGAAAGATTTGGGATCTTGACTTTGGAACGCAGCCGACTTCGATCGAGTAGGCATCGTATGCCGAAAAATTGCTCTCGTGCTATTGTGTGGCAAAAAGAGTGCGTACCCGAATTACTCGTCATTAAGGGGTATTTATAATACTTAAGATAGGGATTAGCGGGTTTATGGGCTTATAGGCCCATTTGCCTCCATTATAATCTCATTAACTAATTATTTGTATTTATCGTTAGACATATTTGAATTTGATTATTTTATCATTTTACTTTTATACCTATGGAAGCATAATAGGTACAACAGCTTTATTAATCAAAATGGGGTTTTTCTTAAAAATTAAAAAAATATATGTACGACCTATGTATATAAGTTCTACAAAATTAATGTTATTGGAAAGTTTTTATGCCAAGAGATCTTCTTCATGCAAGATAAATAAAATATGAAAAATAAAGCTTAAAAATTTTAGAAACAATTGAATCATTTTATTTTTATTTTTATTTTTTTTGGGAAGTATCATTTTATTGTTGAAGCATGAATTGAGAAAAGTTTTAGTTGTAGCAACTTTCTTCCTTCATGAATTCAATATCTTTCCATCTTATTTCATTTCAATTTGATTTACTCATATACGTTTTCTTTCTTTCTTATTTTAACTTTATTTCATCTTTCTTAACCAATATATGCAGCTTACTTACGCGCGCCACGTAGACTTTGCCATTAAAAGTTAGACGGAAGGTGAACATTGGGCCGTAAAATTGCAACTCTTTCTATAAAAAGTGAGGATATTATTTACAAATTTAAAAATCAAGTTAGGAAAAATAGGGATCCATCAGGACTAAAAACACAATCTTGCCCTTGAGTTAGTCTATCCCTTCAATAACAAAGCTATAAAAGCCCCTCGCAGGCCAAGAATGTTTCACCAAAATTAAAAACATTATTTAGGGGAAAAAAAAATGGATATCTCCCTAACTTCTCTTTTCGCCGTTATAGCTACCACTCTATGCCTTTCTCTTCTGATCCTCCATCGCAAAACAAACCTGCACAAAGCCGTAAATCTTCCTCCCGGCAAAATGGGTTGGCCTCTAATCGGAGAAATGAAGGACTTCGCTTTATCATGCGCAAGGGGTGAATTCGAGAAGTTCCTTTTTGACAGAATGGGTCGATATAACTCACCCGAAGTTTTCAAAACCTCCTTATTAGGAGAGAAGACGGTAGTTTTCTGCAGCCCGGCGGGGAACAAATTTGTCTTCTCAAACGAGGACAAACTCGTGAAATCGTGGGTTCCAAGCTCAGCGTCTAAAGTCGTACTTGCTGATCACGCAGACGCGGAAAAAACTGCAAAATTACAAATAAGAACATTTGCGTATGAATTCTTGAAGCCAGACGCCATACAGAAGTACATTAAAACCATGGGTTCCATTATCAGTCAACACCTGGATGAGGAATGGGCACAGAAGCAGACCCTGACGGTGTACCCTATTGTTCAGAAACTTCTGTTTTCCTTATCTTGCAGCATATTTATGGGAATTGAAGATAAGACCCTAACGAGAAAGCTGGAGGATCAGTTTGAGACTGTTACTTCGGGAGTATTTTCGATGCCGTTTGACTTGCCTGGAACTAAATTGAGACGGGGTATAAGGGCTGGTTATGAGCTGCGGAGTGAGTTGCGGAAAATTGTTAGACAAAAAAGGTTATCTGAAAATAAGGATGATAATTCGGGAAGTGTCAATCTGTTGTCATATTTACTGTCTGCAACTGATAGTGAAGGGAAGTTGTTCAGTGAGGAGGAAATTGCATGTATCGTACTGGCAGTTCTCATAGGCAGCCAGCATACGACTAGTTCTCTCATCGCTAATCTTATGTACTTTCTTGCTGACAATCCCGCTGTTTATGACAGAGTTTTAAAGGGTATGATATTTTCTTCTTGCAAAAATCAAATATTTTACCTGAACAAGTTTACTTTAATATTGTATCATGTGGTGCAGAACAATTAGAGATCAGGAAATTAAAAGGTGACGACAAAGAATTATTGAATTGGGAAGACACCAAGAGAATGAAGTACTCACGGATTGTACTGAATGAGACGCTAAGAATAGCGCCAACTGCAATAGGATTTTTTCGGGATGTAATTCATGATTTTAACTTCGCGGGCTACACAGTTCCAAAGGGTTGGAAGGTATATTTTCATTTTAAGTACAGTTAACGTATGCAGACACATATATATAGGTATACATGAATGTGGCATAATTATAATTTTAGTGGATGATTATGGGACTTTGGAATAGCACATTACATGAAAACATCTCGCTGTAGCAAAAAATTTGTGATGGCAAGATCTCATCATAGATGCATATTATCTGTAGTGGGTTTGTGACAGGATGCTAGTCAATTTGAAAAAGGAGCACAACATGTATTAACAATGGTACTTGTGACGAAATTATGATAAATTTTTATAATTATTTTTCTGTTTGTGGAAATTCCATCACAAAAATTTGTTCTATGACCAACTTCAATTCTATCATAGGACTAATAAGTCACGGGGCATATATCAACAAATTGGTGACGTACATAACAAAATCCACCATAGAACCATAAGTTTAATGATGGATTATCTGTTATTAAATGCGTGTTTTCTTATAGAAATGTGTGTTTTCTTATAGTGAGAGCAATAGGTTGTAAGTGTTCCTATGACTTGCATGCAAAATATATATATATATATATATATGAGACTAGCCAAATAATAACAATAGTATATTAAGAAGATAAAATACACAAAAATAAAAAGGCCACTTTATTAAAAAGACAAGAATACTAATCAGACTTCGGATGGTACGTTATGTTTAGAGCAATCTATTTTAGTTAGATTTGGAGCAAAGTATCCTTTTAGAAATAGATTTGGCTTTCACCCTAGAAGCAATCAAAGCATGTTGTGGGTCATTGAGAGTTGTCTTAGCAAAATTCCCTAATGCTCAAGTTAGTATAAGTCGAATACAAGATAGTAATGATAGCATAAAAGTAGAGTAGATCTAGATAATACAAACACTTCTGGGGGATGGTGGTGCGTGTCTATGTTGAATAGATATAATTGACATGTAAATCCGGTTTTGCATGGTCAATTAATGCGGGTCGAACCTAATCCTTTGAGAGAGTCAAGGAGAACACATATCCTTGGGGCTTTTGATAAGTTCCTTAATTAAGGGGCCCTTTTTGTTATTTCTTTGGTTATGACACATCAAATATAGCGGCTTATCACACGACTACCGTGTACGCGGCCTTCAATTATATATGTTTAGCTCCTGTGACTTGTTTGTTATTCTATATCAAATTAAAATTTTAAAATACATACATGGGTGCAGATATTTTTGTCCCCGAATACGATGCACAAAAATCCGAAATACTATCCGAATCCAGACAAATTTGACCCGAGTAGATTTGAAGGAAAGGGGCCGTCGCCCTTTACTTTTACGGCATTCGGAGGAGGCCCTAGAATGTGTCCAGGGCATGAATTTGCACCACATCTGGTTTTAGTCTTTACGCATAACTTGCTTATCAGATTTACATGGGAAAAACTTATTCCCAAAGAAAAAATCATATACGATGGCGCTGTTAATGGTCCGGAACATGGTCTTCCAATCAAGCTCCAACGCCGCTGCCATGAACCGGAGATAGACGCTTCTTGAATTATATATATATACACAGACACACACACGTTTTATGTTGTATTAGAACCTTAAATTTAAACATTGTAATAATTACAGCGTTTTCTATAATTTATATGAATAATGTTGTGGATGGATGGAATAAAGAAATAAGTGTGATGTTTAATATACCCTGTTCAATAAAAAGCATGTTTTCCACAAATCTTAAATCCCACCTTATACTTAAAGTTTTAATATATCAAATTGAAAATATTTGCTACCTATCAAAAAAAAAAAAAAATTGAAACTATTTGCTTAAGTTTATTTATGGAACAACATAATGGAGAAGAAAATGAAAATAAAAATATGATAGAAAGAAAAATTATAAAAGAGAAATTAATTCTTCATTATTTTTCAAAATAAGATTAATGTCGTCAACTCATACAAAGGATAGCAAGTTAGTCGCTTAAAGGTCTGGAGCTTAAACGTTTATGATTTTGCACAGTTCATTTAAGTAAAGGAGAGAGCCGAGAGGTATAGAAAGGTAGCTGCAATAGGAAAAAGATAAACGAGGCAGATATCCATGATTTTTCTTGTTTATAAACAAGCTACGTTGTCAGTATAAAACAAAGTAAAAATAGAAAAAAAGAAAAAAAAAACTAAGAAAAAGATATAGAGAGTAAATCAAATTAAATAAAATAAGAATCCAATGCTTGAAGATAAAGAAGAGGTGTTATAACATAAAATTTTTGGGGAGTTATAACTAAAAACTTTTCTCAATTCCTGCGACAACAATAAAATGATTCAACTATTTTTATTTTAAGTTTTAGTTTTATAGTTATATGTTTTTTTGAATATTTGTACTCGATTGCAGTTATTCGAATCGTATTCGTATCCGTATCTAAATATTATTTTTTATGTCCATTATTCAGATATATATATATATATATTAGATATTCATATCCAATTGGTTTATTCAATTTAGCAAGACCAACAAATACAACTTGTAAGATAAAATAACTAAAAGTCCATAATCTAATTATATACAATATTTAAAATACATTCGAAAATGTTAAAATATATTATGTATAATAATATAATATGTATAATTTTTTTGAAATATTATTTAATATATGAATTTGTTTATAGAATATCTTATATATAAAATAACATTTTAAATATTATTTATTCCATATGAATAATAGATATAATCGAATATATAAATGGATATATCAAATGGATATGTATCCAGAGCCGATGTTAAACGGATCGAATACATGATTACCATATTCGTATACATTTACAATCGGATATCTCCTAATCAAATACGGATAATATCCGCTTTAATTTTAACGGATATGAATAATTTCTAGTATAAACGAATACGAATGCGAACGGTAATCGAATTTTCGAATATCCATTGATAGCCATAGTTATCTCGAATTATTAAAAAGCAAAAGTTGGTTATTGATATACAATGTGAGATTTTTGTTATCCTCTATTTCAATTATTGTTTTATTTCTCATTTTGTTGCATAGCTAGCTGTCATGTTTGCAGCATTCACAGTCTTGTGTTTTTATAGGTAAAAATTTAATATACTTAGTATGTATTTAAGACAATGAATAGCAAATGAAATTAATACCGTTTTGAAATAGAGGATTCTAGTCGCATATCTATACTATTTCAAAAGGAAACTCTTTATGATAGTTTGGATTCCAGATTTTAATATTTCAATGTTACAATTCACAACTAAAATCACTATTTCACAATCTTTAACTGCGATCACTCCCCTACTATCACTTTTGATTAGTATTTTTGAAATTTTGTTTTTTCGTATTTTTATATTTATTTATTTGAAAGAAATAAAATATATTTAAATAATATTATTCAAATAATATTTTATATACGTGGAAATCAAGTGCATAATTGCAAGTATATTATTTAAAAAAGAATTCTACCATTACAATTTTTACAACTTCTAAATTTCTTTTTTGGCTTAAAAATTTACCAATGATATCAATTTTGCAAAAGTTATTTATAACATACATTGTACCTATATTTTTCCAAATCAAAATGAAAAAAAGAAAAAAAAAAGTACCATTTGAACTAGTAATGTAATGTCCTTTTGAGTTTGGATGAAAGCAAAATATAGTACGAGCTACAAGCCCATATTAATTATTGTCAATATTTCTATCAAATAAACGATCCACAATCCAAGTCTAAAAATGTGTGCGGCAACTTAATTAGGCAGAGTAACTAAAGCAAGTTTGAAAATAATTTTTTGTTTAATTAAAGCCGCACCTCCTGATACTAAGTGAAATTACAATAATCAGGCCTCAATTTTTTCAAATTACAAAAATCACCCTGAAAGTGACGATCGTCTATTTAATTCATGGATGACTTAAAATTATCCAAATTACCCTATTGTAATACTATTTATCAGAAACAAAAATATATGGTAAATTACAACTACCATTCCTTGGTTTTTTCATATTACAAAAATCACCCCAAAAATAAATTGTAATCTTTTAACAAATGCGATGCATACATATTTCCTCAATATTATGTACTTCAAAATATTACTAAATGAATTGCTTAAAGAAGCCATGACAACTGCAATGAGCTCCGAAACAGACCCTCGCGGTTTACACTTAGACTAAGAAACTTCTAGTTTCCTTATGTTGCCGCCTGTTTATAGGCATTGAAGATACGAACCAAATGACGACGCTGGACGCTTGATTTGAGATTGTTAGTGCGGGATTAATTTCTGGGCCCAGTACTGCTTTTAGACGGGCTATATATGACGGCCCGCTAATGTGATGTGGAGTCAGTTGCAGAAAATTATCGGACAAGAGAAAATAAGATTATTGCAGAAAATTATAAGAATAATTCGGAAAGTTTCAATTTGTTGTTTTTATTTACAGTCTGCAACTCATGGTATTAATTTAATGAGATTTTATATTATAATGGAACATAAAAATAGTGTGGTGATAATTGCAAGAAATGCTATTATAATATAATATTTAGTAAGGTTTAAGTAATAAATGGGAGTCAATCACCGACCCAAGTGATACGAGCATTGGTTTACCAAGTCGATGACCCAGAACTGAATTCTATCTGAAACACCTCTCTCCTGATTTCTCCCATTGCTGTGACATTAAAAAAAAAAAGTAATAAATGACAAATAAACTCATGATATTTGATTGAAAATGCATACTACATATAATGTACTTTAAGGGCATCTAGTTAGTACTGCTAATTATTATTCTTTAATTTTGTCATTCATATCAAATTAGTTATGATCATGTCATTGGAAAAAAATGCCACAAAGTGTTTAGTGGTACTATCTTAATAACATTTTGTAGTATAAAAATACGATAAATTAATATGGCGTAGTTGTAAAAAATTATCACTATAATATTATACTTAGTGACACTTAAGTACTAACAAATGACGAATGAATAAGAAAGTAACATTTGAACGAAAATGCCAACATAAATGTATCACAAAGGCATTTAGGGGGGCCGTTAATTTCCTTTTAAAAAATGCCATCAAATTTCTTTTAAAATAGAGCATTCATTTTAAGAAACAGAAATTCATTGTGATTAATTCCCAGAAAAATATAAGTAAATTTTTAAAAAAGAATAAAATATTATTTGTTGACAGTAATAAAGTAAACTATAATATGAAAATTTAATTTTCTAAGTTCTCGTTAAATCATTAAAAGGATATTTAATTTGTAATGTTGTTAATTGAAAAAAAAATTGTAAAAATTGATTATCTATGGTATCTATTTTGAGTTTTGGGAGATTTTGTATTGAATAAGGGATGTACTTCTCAATTAAAAATTTTATAGCACAATTTTTGTGCGCATCTTTTATTAAAAGCCTTTAAGAAATTGTTCATGTCATATATATATATAGTGCATATATTATACTTATCTATACGATATATATACATATATATATATATATGAAGCATCATGCTCTTATGTAGTTATTTTGTTATGTTTTGCAAACTATAATACATATAAAAATAGTTTTTTCGTAAATTTCTTATCTATCTCCTTCATTTTATCTCTAATTATAGGTTTTTTTTCCCAACTTTAGGTGCTCCAAGTTTATTTTTGGTCATGTCATTCTATATAATAAATTCAAGCAAAACTATTTCAATAATTAAGAAAATTACTTTTATTAAAAATAAATAAATATTTCAAATTTTATATAATGGAAAATCAAAGAACGCATATTGATATGGTGCAATCACTGGATAAATTTAAATACAATATAAGAGTAGTAGAGAAACATCAAATGAAAATACATGTACAATATTGAAACATGGTTCTTTTTATATAGTATAGATAATACAAATACAAACTACTAAACTTGCACAATAGTTATAATCGGTTTGGATCCTCTATTTCAAGATGTTGATTCATCTGATTATCTTTTATTCCTTATCTTAAATGCATGCTAAGTGTATTAAATATTTTTTTATAAAATATAGGATCATGAATGTCATACACTTGATAAATATTCATATTATGAAATAGAAAATAAAACATGAATTAAAATAACGCGAGGATATTGAACTTGGTGCACTCCATTATCATAGTTGCGAATTTTGTGCTTTCGCCAATGTGCTCATTCCAGTTGCGCTTATATTTCCAACTGATATTGTCATCATCAGAAAAAGCCGTCTGTTTGGATCCATTACT
Source organism: Handroanthus guayacan (assembly GCA_014898755.1). Lineage (NCBI taxonomy): Eukaryota > Viridiplantae > Streptophyta > Magnoliopsida > Lamiales > Bignoniaceae > Handroanthus > Handroanthus guayacan. The sequence continues at coordinate 923,014 of JACFYI010002397.1, forward strand.
TTCTGCATAAAATTGTATAACCATTCCGCATGATAAAGATTAAAGAGAATCCGGCTTTGCAAAAGAATCTTCCCCAAATTATGCGAATTAAAGGCATGATTAGAAAGTTAAGATAGCCTAATTAATTATTACATTACTACAAAATATTTGAGCAATTACGTGGTTAAAAGCTGATGTTAAAGGGAAATAATAGTAGTGGAAAATCATTTGTTACAGCTTCACCATGACATTGATGCATAATTTCAATAAGGGATGCGCAATTTTAGTGAGGGTTGTGTAAAATCCATTATAATATGACGGACGTTTTCACCTCAATATACAAATGATGTTTTCATATCGGCGTTTTGAATTATTGACCATCGTTTTCCACCACAGTTGTTAATTGTGAGTTATTGACTCTGACTTTCACAATGACTATTAATTTTTTTATTGTTAAAATTCAATTATTTTTCATTGCATAAAAAGCAAAGTGTGGGAGCCTCAAATAATTGACCCATTAATCCTTATATTTTGATTAACAAAAAACAGAGGATTGGGGACCCAGTTAGTCGGCAACTCTCCATTAGCCCCTCTTTTAAAAAAAGGGTCGGCACTGTTAATTAGATCATGCTTAATTTTTAGTTTATGGGAAGAATGGCTTTCTCTTCTCTTGTTTAATTCCCCCTAAATCCCAAGAATTTTGCTGCGTCAGTTAATAATGGGATCATAAAATTGAGTGGAAAGGAATTTGACCATGCATGATACAACTGATCTGACAGTGGCATACTCATAAAATATTAGTGAATTTGATGTTTGGATCCCTTAATATAGAAATTTTTAATTTTTTTTAGTAGCCTGCATTAAAAATTAAAATCTGTAATTTTTAATTTTTCTTCGTATATTAAATGATATTTCTAAAAGATCAGTTGAGCAATTTCACACCCCAGCTTATAATATTTGGATTAAGTTATCTTATAAAATGTTTGTGACTTGTGAGTTTATAAAATATTGTAGTGTTTGATATTTTTTTCTTAAAAAAATACCTTATAAGCTCTCAACATAAAAAAAAATATCAGAATCTCATAGATCTAATTATAAGTCCTTTGAATAAAAGCAAGTAGTTGTAATTTATTTTCGAAACCTCATATAACATGCTCCTTTAATTTAACCATATAAAATAATCAGAAAGCATCTTATAAACTCTAAATCTTATTTCATTTAGCTAAACATTTCAACAACAGATTTGTTAATAATTAGCTCAAAAAATATATCCATGTTTGAATAAATTTAGTGATCATACACCCAGCTCTCATATAGTAGCAATAATAGTTTTAGCTTTTTTCCTATAAAGCTAAAACTAATTCGGGAAGAATTTCTAGAAAAAGAAAGGTAAAGGAGCTAATTCTCCAATTTGAAATTGGGGTGCATGTGTATGTTCTCCCTAGGACATTTGCATATGGTTATACACGTGGACATGGGGTCTTCCCACCATGGATAGCATGTTACTGGCTTTCTGGTAGAAAGCTGCCTAAACGCTGATTTTTACCTTGGTGGCATTGGAAGTTAAGGAAATAGAGGGAAAATTACAAGTTTAGTTCTGTAACTTTTCCATTTTCCACTTTTGGTCCTATAATTATCGAATTAACAA
>JACFYI010002397.1:1007630-1018119 GCA_014898755.1 Handroanthus guayacan
TAAAAAGGCCAAGGACCTCACAACTCAAGGACATGTGGAGGACACGTTTTCATATAGGGAAAACTTGAGTGTTGTGTGAAGTCCTTGGTCCCTTGTACTTTGAAATTGAGGAATAAAAGAGTAAGGTTGGGAGTGATCTGGTAAATTATTGTGCCTAATTACTTATTGTGCATTCGTGACTTGCTTGCATGCAAACTTCTCTCAAACTCTCAAAAATCCTAAGCATCCGTCGGGCGGATTGAGTAGGCTGACTAGTCGTTGGGGCGACTAGGCTGGAAGAGAATCTAGGGAGATGTCCATTTTTTTTTTTTAGAAAAAACTAATTTTTGAATTTTGGTAAAACATTCTTGGCTTATGAGGGCTTTTTATAGTTTTGTTATTGACGGGATAGACTAGTAACATACATAGTACATATATTTTTTTGACTTTTTAGAAAAATTCCATTTTGACTAATAAAGTACTTTCCTCCAATAAGTTTGGAAGAAAATTATAGTACTAGTTGTAAGCCCACTTTAATTGCTTACCTGCACTGCACGGTGTACACTAGTCAAATACGTACCGCAAATTAGGCAGACTAATTAAATCAAATTTGAAAATAGTGTATTTTAGTTACAGATGTGCGGTTAGGAACCTCTATTCCAGGATAGTATTAATTTCACCTTTTATTTATTGTCTTAAATACATGCCAAATATATTAAATCTTACAAATATACAAGGTTATAGATGTCATACACATGATAGGCAGTCATGCAATAGAATAAAATATGAAATACTAATTAAAATAGAGGATCCCAAATGATAGATATAACAAAGGATTTGAATTGAATAATAAAAATAATCTCACCATGTATATCGATCAATAACCAACTTTTTTCTTTTTAATATTTTGAGACAACTAAAGTCCGAAAACTGAAACTTAAAATAAAACAATTGAATTACTTTATTGTTGTTGCATGAATTGAGAAAAGTTTTCAGTTATAACTTCTCTTCTTTTCCTTTTTGCATTGAATTTCTTTGAATTCTTATTTAATTTATTTTGATTTACTCTCTATATCTTTTTTTTTTTCAGGATTTTTTTTCTTTATTTTATACCAAAGTCAACAGCCCGTTCATGCACAAGAAAAATCAGGAAAAACAGTGTCAAAATATGAAATATATATAATTATCTTTCAAAACTTTGATTCTTCTTTTCAAAACTTGATTCTTCTTCTTCCGTCTCACTGAAATAACCTCTTCAAGTCTTCACTACATAATAAAAATTCAATTTTCTTTTAAATTTGGCGTTCCATTAATTAATTTCTAATAAAATTTCATTTCCATAGACTTCTAGATTATGTTAAAGAAATTAATAAATAAAATTCACTACCAAAAAAAAAAAAAATCAGCGACAAACAAAAAGCTTGGTGATTCGTGGTTGTAATGTAGTTGTCCAAAATAGCGACGGATTAGCTAGCAAATAGCAATGACTAGCAGTTCTCGCCTAGTACAGGTCGCTATACAACGAGGACACCAATTTTGTGGTTGATCCTTTGCTCAAACGGCGATGAAATTCATGTGGTCGTGAATTCATCACTGATAAGCAAGGGGATATATGTTGTGCCATGTAATGACTTCCCCATCCGTCTCTACGTGGTTGCCGTTGGCTCGTTGAAGTTGTAGTTGGTTCCTCATTGATTCTTCGCTGATCTATAGTTGATAGCTAAGTCTCTTGCCATCACGAATTTCTCGTTGATTGATTGCTAGCTTTCATCGGCAATCGGTCACTGATAAAATGCTGTTTTTGTCATTATTTCCTTGTCAATCCATTGATGATATGTGATTCCCTTACCTTGCCAATCAGTCGCTGGATGCTCGCTGAGTTTGTCACTCATTGCTCATTGCTATTTGTCCAGATTCTCCCCTGTGCTTTTTCCCTGCTCGGAGCCAATTGTACCATTACCATCAACACTAACAAATTAGATGAACATATACAATAACACCAATAAAGTACACTACATTGAATTGTCAAAAAGACATCATAAACTAAAGTATGTTAATATCATAAACAACATCGGCATATTACAAGTACTTTAAAGTAAAATGTAACCATCCAAATCTTTTACATATTGATAAATTATATAATATCACTTATAATGTAGTCAGTTCCAATCCTGCTGCATAGAAGAGCTAGCCAAACGGGATAAAAGTAGACCTAAGGAAGATATGAATTGTTGCACAGTATCTGATATATTATTCATTTCCTGCTTTAAATCTTGATATTCTGACCATTTCAACAGCTTTGCTTGTGAACTAGAAGTACCTTCAACAGTAATAGAAGAGTCCGTCTCGAGGGGTATGCTATGCCTGATACTCTTACCTGCCCCTTCTTGTTTTGACATGTTACTTCCATCTAAATGGCACAATAAAAAATCGAATACTGACTGGGATCATCCTCGTACTCCCGTTGTAGACCAACATCGAGCTTCTACTGCATTGAGAAATAAATGACAATATTAGTCCATTAAAAAAAATTATAGTTTTACTTAGAAAAAAAATTTGAATTTCATTAATACTTTACTTACCATGAACTCTTGAGCATGTTGGAAAACGTACTCACCTATACCCTTCTTCTTCTGGGTACGCTCATATAAATTTCTCATCGAAACAGGGCCTCTTTTTTCTTTCTCCTATATGTAAAATTATCAATATAAAAACTACTTAAATCAAGTTACAAAATTTATAAAATTGAGACTAATTCCCTTATCATCTTTTCCTTAGTCAACCCAAAACTCATGGAGCCTCCTGCATGTATCGCAGCATCGGGAAGAACATTTTGATTCACTTTCACTGAAATTGACCTTATCTGGAATTTCTCGCTGGGTCGTCTAAATCACATAATTAGCCATAAAACCTTTGTTGTACAAATGCTAAGCTGCCAAAAAAGTTTCCATCCTTCGGCCATTTACGCCTCCCACATGGATATAGAATACGATGTCAAACACAATTGGATATTCGTTAATGAATTTAATAAAGTCATCGACTCCATCTTAGAATTCATTACTAATTAGACCAGTTGGATCCTTCCTGTGAAACATCCAACTTCTATCCGGAAGCATGACTGCTACAATTTAACTGAATTGAAAAAGTTGAAGATTAATAAAATATGTTGGTGCATGTGTGTGTGAGAGAGGAGGGGTTTTATGTTTAGTATATAGATTTTCTTTTTTAATTTTCTTGTCCTTATCATAGGGATTATCAAGGTATGGACATGTGCTTAATTCTAATAGTTATAATTTATAGTTATAATTAAGTTTTTAAAAAAATTTATAGTTATATATAGATTTTCTTGTTTAATCGTTAAATAATTACATAGATTTGATTGCAAAACGATGAAGTTAAGAAAGCTATGTGCTATAAATTGAGATATTTTTGGAACTATCTATACTTGCTCTATATGTATATGAGGAGACTCATTCATATGATGTATTTTTTCTAACAGAATTGTCAAACCTCTAATAAGATAATTTTCTTTATTTTATTTTATTTTATTTTTCTAAATTTTGCTCTAACAATTTTTCTCCATGTTTCGGAGTACTAGAAAAGTTCCATGAAATGGAAGGTATGTAACCAATTGGTAGACATAAATATGGTTAGATTGGAAGAAAAATTGAACTTAAGTTTGAGATTTATTTTCTTGAGGTTATCAAACATGTTTATCTACATTTATAATATGATTTATATATTATCTTACCCATTTAAAAAAAAAAAAGATTAGTATTGGTATGTTTTACCAAGAGCCCATTGGATGAACACTTAGCCATTTTGTAATTGATATTGGGCTTCTATTTTGTTGGCCCTCATCTAACAATGTTAAGTTTTAATGATTTCACGAAAATTAAGATATTAGCTTCAATCGTAGAAAGTTGCATGCGAATCTACATTGCTATGCTTGGTAATAATTACAGCTTGATTCTAGAAACAATTATATTTGATTTGTATCCCAAAGATCTTGAAGAATCATAAAATAGATATAACTTGAATTGGTAACATTACAACTTGATTTGGTAATATTGTAGCACATCCTCTTAATCATGGGATGTCTATATATATTTATAGAAAGATGACACACGTCCCTCTTAGATGACCGTTGTTGGAAATCACAATATAAAATGTAATTTCCTGTTGCACCGTTCTTTAACGAGTTGTAATTACTCATATACACTATTTTGGTGTAGTTGTAATAACTGCTGTTGGTTTATTATTTACTCTGCTGTGATTTCTCGAGGGACCATCTGGTGAAGAGATGTAGTTGTGCTAGTCGTTGGAATTTACTCAATTGACAAAGTACAATTCGGGAGCAAAAATCTAGTTCCTGACATTGAGTGGCAGCAACAAGTTATCGCTTCCACAATAGTCATTCAAGGAGATTTGGCTGAAGCTCTCCAGTGTCGAATCTGATCTGACCGATTCCAGTCACACTTTATTACTCACCCATCTGGGATTTTCTGTATGCTCACCTTTGAGAGCAGTCCTTTTGGACAATTTCTTACTCTACTTTTATTTTTGCATCTGTCAAAATTGTAGAACTTCATTATTTCGCATTTTAATATTAACAATATTTTGATAGGTTAAAAATCCTAAGCAGGAGCTTAGGTAGTGAATTAGGCTTGTCGAACCACTATAAATTATTGAGTCATTTTTCTTTCTACAATTTACATTTCTTTGTTCAATTCCATACTCGTTCCTTAAAATTTTAGTCAGTATAACACGTAAAAATAAAAATTTGTCATTGCATTCCACTACACACCTATTCAACACCCCCCACCCCCCACCCCCCAGGTGCATTTTTAGAGTGTCATATTTTCTAATTGATATTGGGCTTCTAGTTTTTAGTTGTGGAATTCAAAATTTTGAGCCAATGAATATGGGAAACAAACTTATATAAACCAAAAGACAAGAAAGTGTGGCTTGGAGCAGACTTGGAGTATATATTACGGATAAACTTCAAGCAATTAATTGGCAGACTTGGAGTATATATTACGGCATAAACTTCAAGCAATTAATTGGCATTTGAAAAAGTAGCAGTTATGGCCTTAAATCATATTCAATTAAAGCTAAGGAAAGCATTATTTGACAAGTCCGAAATAAGATAGGAGGATATATATATTAGGAAAACAAACAGGCAGCAAGTAAACCAAAGCAGTGAAGGCGACCTAACTCCTCTTCAATTCCCAATGAACAACATGATCTTGACCTATCGCTCTCTGTGTTGTGACGATCTTATAGTTAGTCTTTTACTATTTCTGTTTCTAATCCTATTTAAAGGATTGATATTCATGTGGACGACATACATAGCACTTCTCTAGCAAGCAAAGGAGTGTTCTTAAATTTTGGAAAACTTACAGAGTTTAGTATATATGCCTATTTTCTCACAATATCAGATTATACGTATCAAATACTTTACAATGAAAATGAGAAAGTCAGACTCCATTTGCTTAGCCAATAAAAGCCAGTTTTAACAGTTAAGAGATCCTTCTTGTATCAGCATGCACCTTTCAGTAGTCAACCCCTGAACTCAAACATAAGGAAAAAAGAGAAAGGAGACGACAATCCAATTAAGTATGAGCTGATTTTTAGAAACAGTTCCCTCAGAATCACATAGAATTACTTGGATCAACTTATGGTCAGAATTTTGGGAATCTGATTATTTTGGATAATTTGTGCTTGCAAACCTTAAAAATTTTTTATCTAAAGGCACTTTAATAAGCTATATTCTGAGATCTAAAATTTTCAGGTCATTAAGTTACTTTTGACATGTTCCAATAAGTTTCTGGCATGATCATTCCCACTATATATGTTTTGGTCTATTTATTACAATGAGTAAAATATTAAGGAAATTAAAAGAATTCAACTTTTTGCCACACATTTGTGCTTTATACATTGGATGAATCCATTCGCCTAATTAATTTGCAGTACACATTTTCAAACTTGGATTGTGGATCTTTTATTTGGCAGATGAAGGACAACCCTGAGATCACTTGGATGTGAACAATTAATTAATATGGCTTGTAGCTGGTACTATATTTTGTTTTAATTTCGTCCAAACTCTAAAGGACATTAAATTACTTTAACGACTTCAAATGGTACTTTTTTTATTTTATTTTGGAAAAATATATGTACAATTGTATATGTTATAAATAACTTTTGCCAAATTATGCACATGGTTTCCATGTATATAAAATATTATTTGAACAATATTATTTAAATGTATTCTATTTCTTTCAAATAAATGAATATGACAATACCAAAAAAAAAAAAAAAAAAAAAAAATAAGGTTTCAAAAATATTGATCAATAGATGATAGTATAGGAGTGATCGCAGTTAAAGATTGTGGAATAGTGATTTTAGTTTTGAATTGTAAAGTTGAAATATTATTAAAATCTAGAATCCAAACTATCATGAGAGAGTTTCCTTTTGTAACAGTATATATAGATATGTGACTAGAACTCTCTATTTCAAAATGGTATTAATTTCATTTGCTATTCATTGTCTTAAATACATACCAAGTATATTAAATTTTTACTTATAGAAACAGAAGGTTGTGAATGCTATAGACATGGCAGCTAGCCATGCATGCAACGAAATGAGAAATAAAACAATAATTGAAATAGAGGATAATAAAAATCTCACAATGTATATCAGTAACTAGCTTTTTCTTTTAATAAGTTGAGATAACTAAAGTCTGAAAACCAAAACTTAAAATAAAAATAGTTGAATCATTTTATTGTTGTTCGCATGAATTGAGAAAGTTTTTAGTTATAACTCCTCTTCTTTATCTTCAAGCATTGAATTCTTATTTAATTTAATTTGATTTACTCTATATATCTTTTTCCTAGTTTTTTTTTCCTTTTTCTATTTTTACTTTGTTTTATACCAGCAACGCAACTTGTTTATAAACAAGAAAAATCAAGGATATATATCTGCCTCTTTTATCTTTTTCCCGTTGCAGCTATCTTCCTATACCTCTTGGCTCTCTCCTTTACTTAAACGAACTGTGCAAAATCATAAACATTTAAGCTCCAGACCTTTAAGTGACTAACTTGCTATGCTATGTATGAGTTGACGACATTAATCTTATTTTGAAAAAATAATGAAGAATTAATTTCTCTTTTATAATTTTTCTTTCTATAATATTTTGATTTTCATTTTCTTCTCCATTCTGTTATTCCATAAATAAACTTAAGCAAATATTTTTAATTTGATATATTAAAATTTTAGGTATAAGGTGGGATTTAAGATTTGTGGAAAACATGCTTTTAATTGAACAGAGTATGTTAAACATCACACTTATTTCTTTATTCCATCCATCCAGCATTGTTCATAGAAATTATAGAAAATGCTGTAATTATTACAATGTAAAATTAAGGTTCTAATACAACATATAACATATATATATGTATCTATTATTCAAGAAGCGTTTATCTCCGGTTCATGGCAGCGGCGTTGGAGCTTGATTGGAAGACCATGTTCCGGACCACTAACAATGCCATTGTATATGATTTTTTCTTTGGAAATAAGTTTTCCCCATGTAAATCTGATAAGCAAGTTATGCATAAAGACTAAAGTTGCATGTCGTGCAAATTCATTCCCTGGACACATTCTCGGGCCTCCTCCAAATGGCGTAAAAGTAAAGGGCTCCGGCCCGTTTCCTTCAAATCTACTCGGGTCAAATTTGTCTGGATTCGGATAGTATTTTGGATTTTTGTGCATTGTATTCAAGGATAAAAATATCTACACAAAAGTATATGTTTTCAAATTTTAATTTGATATAGAATAAGAAACCACGGGAGCTAAACATATATAACTGAAGCCACATATGCGGTAGTCATGTGATAAGCAGCTATATTTGATATTTCATAACCAAGGAAATGACAAAAAGTGCCCCTTAATTATGGAACTTTCCAAAAGCCCCAAGGATATGTGTTCTCCCTCAAAGGATTAGGATCGACCCGCATTAATTGACCAAAATCGGATCTACATATCAATTATATATATATATATCTATTTGATATAGACATGCACCACCATCCCCCACTAGTGTTTGTATTATCTGGATCTACTCAAACTTTTATACTATCATTACCGCCCTATATTCGACCTATACTGACTTAAGCACTGGGGGGCTTTGCTGAAACAACCCTCAATGACCCATAGCATGCTTTGATTGTTTCAAGGGTGAAAGCCAAACCCAGTTTTGGAAGGATACTTCGGTCTAAATCTAACTAAAATACATTGCTCCAAACACAGCGTACCGTCCAAACTCTGATCAATATTCATGTCTTTTCAATAAAGTCGCCTTTTTATTTTTGTGTATTTTTTTCTTCTTAGTATATTATTATTATTATTATTGTTGTTGTTGTTGTTGTTGTTGTTGTTTGGTTGAGTTTCATATATATATATATTGCATGCAAGTCGTAAGATTATAACTCTTACAACCTATTTCTATCACTACAAGAAAACTCACATTTAATAACAAATAATGCATCATCAAACATATGGTTATTTGGTGGATTTAATTTGTTATGTACCTCACCAACTCGTTGATATATACCCTGTGACTTATTAGTCCTATGACAGAGTTAGAGTCCATCGCAATACAAATTTTTGTGATGGAATTTCCACAAACAGAAAAATAATTATAGAAATATACCTTCCATCCCTTGGGAACCGTGTAGCCCGCGAAGTTAAAATCATGAATTACATCCCTAAAATATGCTAATGAAGTTGGGGCTATTCTTAGCGTCTCATTCACTGCGTTCCGTGAGTACTTCATTCTCTTGGTGTCTTCCCAATTCAATAATTCTTTGTCGTCACCTTTTAATTTTCTGATCTCTAATTGTTCTGCACCACATGATACAATATTAAATTAAACTTGTTCAGTAAAATATTGGATTTTTGCAAGAAGAAAATATCATACCTTTTAAAGCTCCGTCATAAACGGCGGGATTATCAGCAAGAAGGTACATAAGATTAGTGATAAGAGAACTAGTAGTATGCATGCAATTTCTTCATCACTGAACAACTTCCCTTCACTATCAGTTGCAGACAGTAAATAAGACAACAGATTGACACTTCCCGAATTATCATCCTTATTTTCAGATAACCTTTTTTGTCTAACAATTTTCTGCAACTCACTCCGCATCTCAATAGCAGCCTTTATACTCCGTCTCAATTTAGTTCCAGGCAAGTCAATTGGCATCGAAAATAATCCCAAAGTAACGGTCTCAAACTGATCCTCCAGCTTTATCGTTAGGTTCTTATCTTCAATTCCCATAAATACGCCGCAAGCTAAGGAAAACAGAGCTTTCCGAACAATAGGGTACACCGTCAGGGTCTGCTTCTGTGCCCATACCTGATCCAGGTGTTGACTCATGATAGAGTCCATGGTTTTAATGTACATCTTTATAGCATCTGGCTTAAAGAATTCAAACGCAATTGTTCTTTTTTTTAATTTTGCACCTTCCACGTCTGCGTAATCAGATAGTAGGACTTTAGTTGCTGAGGATGGAATCCACGTTTTCACGAGTTTGTTCTCGTTTGAGAAGACAAATTTGTTCCCTGCCGGGCTGCAGAAAACTACCATCTTCTCTCCTAATAAGGAGGTTTTGAAATTATATCGACCCATTCTGTCAAAAAGGAACTTCTTGAGTTCACCCCTTGCGCATGATAAAGCGAAGTCTTTCGTTTCTCCGATTAGAGGCCAACCCATTTTGCCCGGAGGAAGATTCAGGGTTTTGTGCAGTTTTGTTTTGCGATAGAGGATGAGGAGAGAAAGGTATAGAGTGGTGGCTATAATGGCGAAAAGAGAAGCTAGGGAGATATCCATTTTTTTTTTAAATAATGTTTTTTATTTTGGTGAAACATTTTTGGCTTGTGAGGGGTTTTTATAGTTTTGTTATTGATGGGATAGACTAATAACGTACATCGTACATATATTTTTTTTTAATTTTTCAGAAAAATTCCATTTTGAATAATAAAGTACTTTCCTTCCATAAGTTTGGAAGAAAATTATAGTACTAGTTGTAAGCCCACTTTAATTGCTTTCCTGCACCGTGTACGCGAGTCAAATGTACAATGCAAGTATCTTGAAAAACGTACCGCAAACTAGGTAGACTAATTAAATCGAATTTGAAAATAATGTATTTTAATTACAGATGTGCGGTTAGTAACCTCTATTCCAAGATAATATTAGTTTCCCCTCTTATTTAATTTATTATTTTAAATACATGCCAAGTATATTAAATCTTATAAAAATACAAGATTATAGATGTCATACACATGATAGGCAGTCATGCAATAGAATAAAATATGAAATACTTATTAAAATAGAGGATTCAAAATGATAGATACAAGAATAGATTTGAATTGACTAATAAAAATAATCTCACCATGTGTATCCATCAATAACCAACTTTTTTCTTTTTAAGATTTCGAGACAACTAAAGTCTGA
>JACFYI010002402.1:1525-12853 GCA_014898755.1 Handroanthus guayacan
ACAAAACCTCATAGGGGTGTTAAGATAATTATCCCTATATTATGTTATATTATTATTTTCAAATCCCAATGAAGCAAATTATGTAAAACAGTTCTTCAAGCTCGACTCACTTGATTTGACTCGATTGCACCCTTAATGCAACAACCATCAAAATGAAGAAATGCTCTTTCACAGATGCTACGGACACGAACACGGACACAACATAGCATACCAGAGTGTATATATCAGATTTGTATACAAGGGTGGTGGTAATGAAGACTTACAATCATAGTTCGCCCATCCGATCCTTTGACCACCCAGATCGTATACAATAATTTTATCTTTCAAAACTAGATCTGCAAAGAGGCTCCACAAGAATTATGTAAGATGATATTATTCTATGCATTTGAGGAGTCATAGGAAGTAGAGACTAGGAAGTAGAGGATGATGTATACATAGAGAAAGCACTTTTTGAGCGTTGAACACGAAAATTCCACCGAGCAAATTTTAGGGATAATTACCTCAAGATCCCTTGAGACTTTGTCTAATTACGAAAATATCCTCTATGGTTTGAAAAATTACAGTAACATCCCTTGCAATTAGTTCGCCTATAGTGGACAACTTAATGGAGATTGTGTAATGTTACAATTACAACCCATGAAAATCTTACTTATTCACTAAAGCATTACAAGTAGACCCGATATTTAAGGTTCTGCATGTAATGTCACATATGCTCCATTAAATTTTCTGTCAGCCAAACAAACGAGACAAGGACTGTGGTTATAATTTCTCAAACTACGAGAGGTATTTCTATAATTAGGTCAAATCTAAGGGGGTTTGAGGTGATTATTCCAAAATCATATACACAAAAGAAAATACACCACGACATTCAAGAAATTAATAACTACTTGACATTCAAACATATCGGCATAAATATAAAGAAGTGAAAAAATTGGCATAAACATTATCAATTCACTCCAAATCCAACATGGGGATGTGTGCCTACTTATTGGGAATAGAATTTTCTGGGGATACATAAATGTAACAATTCTGAAAATACAATTTATGGGCATAATATTTATTTTCAGACAGAGAATGGGGAAAAATTAGTATAAAATTGAAGCAGTGGTAATGGTATACCTCCTAAAATAGTCATTTCCTGACCCTGAATTTTCTGAATGCCAATGCACCAGACTGCAACACCACCCTACACAACCAAAACATAGCACATTACCATAATAAAATACAAAAAATAAAAATAAAAATAAAATATACTTTTGATCTTTTGGATTATAGTGAGGAAAATGTTTTTGTCACGCCCGTGTTTTACTATTTGATAATTTTCCATTTCCCTCTATTTTCCTCACGAAAATCATCCAAACATAGCATCAAGGAACTTTTAAGAAAAACGAGCACGATAAAGTTAAGACAAAAAGTGAAAGATAAATAGAAGGTGATAAATATGTTGTTTGTAATAACGCTGGTCCTAACATTACTAGGATCATCGGTTCTTCAAAAATGAACCTCAATGACTCGTTTTATTTTTGCCACTTAAATTAAGACCGACATGTTTTACACAACATTACTGTATATAAGCAGACAGTGAGCCTGACGATGAAGTATAAAAATTCTGATAAGAGAGGTAAATTCAAGAAAATACGAGATGTCGACTTACAATAGAGTTCTGCTGCAAAAGGTAGTCTTGGGGCCTCAGTATCATCGATGCACCACCAGCAAAGTTTAAACTAACCTGAGGGAATATATCAGAGACACTACAAGAGGAAAATGAACGACGAACATGAGTAATGAGAAGAGGTAATTGAATACAAAGATATGTAAGCAAAAATCGTGCATTTTCATAATGAAAACCTGGAGGTAGTTAGATAGCACTGGTTTCCCTTGGAAAAAAGAGGACGGACGGATTGTGAAACGGCTTGCATAATCTGGGGGGAAAAAGAAAAAAAAAAGAAAAAAAAAAGATAAAAAAAAGAAAAAGAAAAAAGAAGCCATATTTTGGCTTGTAAGCAACATAGAATCTTACAGAAAACAAAGCAAAAATATTATAAATTGTGATGGTTCAAGATTTGTTGATTCGGATGAGCATTAATAATAAATCCCCAAAAAGAAAAATTGTTCTTGCAACTTACGGCATTGACAAAAGGATCATAAGCCTCGTCTGCAAGGTACGCCAATGTTGTTCCTGAATCTATTATTGTTCCTCTGTTGTCTCCTGTTGCAAAAACTGATGGATTTATGGGTAATATCTGCCCATTTACAGCAATGCTTTGTAGATTTACATTGTAATGTGACCTGAGATTTCAGACAGAGTTAACCATACATGAACACTAAAATGAACATTGGCTTATAGAGTCTGAAATTAGGAAATTATTTTATGCTTCGGATGACGAATAAACTAAAATAGGAAACTATCAAATATATGATATGTTTATCATATCAAATTAGGATCAAAATGTTATGCCCGCCTTGTAATAATGCTAAATAAGCAGAGTTTCAAGATTATGTTAAATAATTGCATAACTCTGTCTGCAATTATATGTTTGTTACAATCCAAAGTAGCACAGAAAGATGCAAGAATTTATCGATGCAGTTATTATGAAAAGAACTTAAATGAATATGTCTTTCTACATTACTTTACAAATCTAGAACTTTTCCGTGATAAATTGAGATCTGCCAGAATTTTTACCAAGGCTTATGATATAGAAGTTCATCAAATCTTATGATATAATGGAATTTCATCAGATTCTCACAGTTCAAACATGAAAACTTAAACTGTTTTTCTTTATACGACTAGTCTTGAAAGTCATCAAGCAGGAAAAATACGTACTGTGATGGAACAAGCTGAGTGTAAACTAAACTAGGGTCAACAATCTGGCCAAGCACCAAGATACCACCACCACCATTTTCTCCTTTAAGGCAATGAGAAAACGCATTCGGGGTAATCCCCTGTGAAGAAAGTTGCGAAACTATAGACAAGCCCTCCCGACCAAACCCGAATATACCATCAACTGCCCTTTCTGGCTTCGTAAGATCTCCAGTCTGTCTTGTGCTACAGCTGTGCCAATAAACAACATGCAACCATATAAATCAAGCTTGTTAAAACTTATACCAAACAACGATTTTAATGCAGATCAAGGAGAAATACCCGAAAACAACGTTTGCTGAAGAATTTGTAGTCAATGAGTTCCCCATAACAGAGTCGAGATACAAAGAGTCAGATATGTAATATCCCGATGTCCCGCTACCATCACCGTACTGAAATATATATCCACACTGATTCTGGTTTGAACAAACAGAATCCGAAGATTGTGCTCCCAAAGCACACCTTTGGTCTGAACATGAAACTGGTGATGCAGTAGATGATCTGGAAGGATCGAAAAACTCGAGCTGAATCTGTTAAAAGGCAAGAAAGTTTGATCAAATTAAATGAAGTCCCATGAATCTATTATTTCAAAACAAGATTCAGAAAAGAAACTGAAACAATAAACGATGGGATTTTGATAATACCTGGAGACCGCTGGACGTTGGGCAACCAGAGCAGGGGTTGCAACCGACCCAGAGCACATCACTTCCAGTATCTATTTGAACGTAAAATTCTTTTGGAGGAGTCCCAAGTCTAACTTTTGTGAAATATAGCCTATAAAACAAGATTCATTAAAATACCTGATGAATTATGATGGTTCCCTTATAAGAAAGAATTTGGCATCGCTTCTGCTTTGGGAAGAATGTTTTTTATTTAGAGAAGTTGAAAACTTGATAGTAAAAGTTGTCACCGTTTTCAACTACAAGCCAGCAAATGATAACAAACTATATTTAAAAGTTGTCACCTTTTGCAACTACAAGCCAGAAAATGATAACAAACTATATTTAGTATTTGCAAAAATAAGTGATTTTCTAGTTTAGTATTTTATATAACAATCTTTCCCTCAAAGTTAATATTCCCAGACTATATCAATCGTCATGGAAGATGTGAACAGAATCTAAAAGCACAGCAATGAAGTGCTTTTAGATTATAGTAGACTTTAGCTTAAATTCTCACTAGAAAAGCAAAAATTCACCTCACTAAACATTCTACAAAGCACTTTTTAATAATTAAAGCTGAAAATCATCAAGATTTGATATAAAGAATTCAATTCTAGACAAAGTTCATGTATTTATTAGTTCCATAAACTATGTGGCCAAGAATTATCAAGAATTTGATATAAGGAATTCAATTCGAGAAAAATTCATGTATTTATTTAATTCCATAAATTGTGTTTTGCCAAGAATAGTAATTTCTAGAAGGATTAATTTACAAAACCATCATATGAAAGAAACTGAAAAATCAAGTTTGTAAGAAGACTAGGTACAACTCATAAATAATCAAAACTGTAACACAAAAACAAATCAAAAAATAATTTGTTTAAGGCAAAAAGCAATCTTTGTTCAAACCCACTATTACATATAAATTTCTACACAATCCCTCTTAAAATATATTCGTATATACGTACATCTTTTTGAAAAGAAAGAAATTAAAGAAGAGAATATAAATATATACCCAACAAGATAAGGATCGTAGGTTCCTTGGACAGGGAAATCAACGACGCCAGAAGGCTGTTGCTGTAAGAATCTGCCGTGTCTAACCCGGTCACGGTCCCTGAGTCGACTCAGCTCCACACCTTCGTGACTCGCCCTCTCCAGAGTAAACGTCAGTGTATTCCCTTTCACTTCTCCACCAACCGCCGCCGCCGCTACCATAAACACAGCCACCACCACAAGAATATTCGCCGGCGGCATTTCCGATGAACTAGCACCTCCTCCTCCCTTCTTCTTCTTCCTTCTTTCTACCCCTTCACACTAAGCAACACAAGAAGAATAGATTTTGCATTTATCCTGTGTATATATATCATGGGTCTGTAGGTTATACGTGTATATATCATATGTGTGTAGTCTAGTAAGAGAAAAATGAGAGAGACAGAGTCTGAGAGATTATGAAGAATGAGACAGGGTCAAGGAGAATTGAGGGAGAAAGACAACAGACGATAACTGAAGTTTGATTTGTGAGAAGATTGGATTACGCTGTCTATTTATTTGTAGGGAAAGAATGATAAAAATGGTTGTACGTTAAACAAAAAGAGTTATACCTTCCTTTTATGGGTGAAATTTAGATTTTATTATTATTTTATTTTAAGCAATATTTTAAGTTTACTAATAAAATCCTCCATCCCAACACATAAATATATGTCAAGTGTAAAAAATTATAAATGTAATATATTTAGCATGCATTTGTGAATAGGAGATGAAATATGAAATCTAATAGAGATTAATCACATCCTAAATCTTTTGTGCTCTGGTTTTCAATTTCCATCGCTATTGTTTTTTTTAAATAAAATATTTATACAAAAATAAAATCATTTGAATGAAATTTTATTAAATATGTTTCTTTTTTTTTTTAACATAAATGATGTGTTTCTGAGTGGTAGTGAGTATTTTTACACTATGTTCATTTGATATTGTTTGACATGATCGTATGATAAAAAGAGAATTTTTTTTTTAAAAAAAGAAGATTACAAACAAAATAAATAGTAATTATTACTAAATAAATAAATACTTTTTAATTTTTAAATTATGAAAAAACTAAGGGAAGAAAATAGAAATACAAACAAAGGAAAGGTGTCCACTTTCTTCCAGGCTTTTAATTCTTCCCATTTCCCCATTATTTTCTTACACTTGGCCTGACGGATTCGACCTTTTTCAGACAGTGTGTCCTCTCTTTGTCTTTCACTTATTTTTCACTAATTGTAGTATTATCTTGAAGATAATAAGACTTGGGTAATCATAACTTGAAAATCATTAATCCAACATTGTTTCAGCAAACAAAGATCAATCAAATTATTGTATGTTGAATTTATCAAAGGGATCAAGTTCTTTCCCTTATACAGGATTCAAAATGAAAATTTCATGAAAAGAACTTATTTATCTGTAACAAAATTTAATGACACGTCATGCCTCACTAATATTAACTTGCGCACAGTACACAATCAATATGTATAAAATAATCAATATATATTTAATATGTATATGTACATATATATATATATTAAATTATAATGCAAATTTAATTGGTGTATATCTAACACAAAATATGACTGATATATATTTAATGGCAAATATTTAAGTAATTTAATATAAAGGGATAACAAGTGGGTTACAATTTTATATTAGAAAGCAGCTAATTATTAGGATGAATTAACATTAAAGAGTATATTTAGAATAATATTTTAAAACACAACTCCACTAAGGATTTGATACTTTATATATAACATACTAGTAATTGTAAATGCGGTTCCCACGTATATTCAAAGGTAGTAGAGACCGGTGTTTTATGAAAAAAATTTAATTTTTGTCTCTTTTTATATTATCACCTAATTTTTTGTGATTCTTGCGCTATATTTTTATGATGTACATAAATTAACTTCCTGTTAAATGTATATAATGTGTGAAGAAAAAAAGCTTATATTTTTGTGATTTACATAAATTAATATTCATAATTTCTATTATTAATTTTTTAAATGTTATTTTAAATTGGTATTGGAAGAGTGATGATGGAAGTTAAAGGATAAAGTTGAAATGATGAAATTTGATATGAGAACTACCATTCGTGTCTTTCCTTCTATATAGTATATGATATAGATACATATATAGACATATAGTGTCGAAATTGAGCCTTGGATTCAGTCTTGGATTCGGTTTGCTCAAAAGGGTTGACCCAATCCAAATAAGACTTGGAGGGAGCAGCTAGGAGTTTGAATTAGGGATAATTCTTAAAACCACTCCACCACTAATGATGGATTATTGGAGATATGCAAGAAGAGTAGACAACTCAGAATTCTATGCCGCTGTAGGTTAGAATTCTCTTTCTCTCTGCAAAAAGAAGTTTCTCTCTACATGTGTTGTAAGAAAGGAATTTGCAATAATAATTAGAAATCAGTTGCTCTTAGTATTTGGGCAGTGGAAATTTGGATCATTTCCTGTAATTGGTGTTTAATCTAAAACAAAGGGGCAATTAAAGTCAATAATTCAAGTCTATTACAATTCGAGATAGGTAAATTTCTATGGTTAAATTTGAAATATTATAATAATTATATTGAAATTTCATGTTTATGCTATTTTCTTCATATGGTGTAGGTAACAACAACAACAACAACAACAAATATATCTATTGAGAAATCGACATACAATATCTAATCGTTTGTGCTTATTGCTAGTTTAAATGGACTATTTAAATAAAATTAAATGGGACACCTCTTTTCTGATAGAAGGAATTAATATTTAATATATTCAATTAGTATATCATCATACATGAACAATCATCAAATATCATATATAAGAAAACTCTTGGCATCTTGCTACCATAAAGTTAAAAAAACCACTACGGAAAAGCCTATCATACGGTAGAGAAGCCTATTATATGGTAGAAAAGTAGTCCTACATGCCAGTGAGAATCAAACTCATAACCTAAAAGTTATGAGACCTCCACATTTTCACTAAGACAATGCCTCATCGGCATTAAATAGGATACTTCTTTCTCTTTTTTTTTTTAAAAAAAAAAAAAGAGAAAAAGAAAAAAAGGACCAAAATGCACTATTTTTTTTTTTTTGAAAAATACAAAATCTAGGCATCAAAGAAAATCTGTCATCTCAACTTGCCAAAGTATATTCAATTAAAACTGAAGCTACTAATAAAAGACTAATAAATTGAGCTTTAATTAAACAAAAACTAATGATCTTACTTTGTCTTAAACTTGTTGGCTGTCCCCTAATTTGGCAAAAAGTTAGGCCATAAGCAAAAGCATTCAAGAATTTGTGTTATTTGATTCCAAACTTTAGTGTGCATCACTTTTGAGATACTAAAGCAAAACCAGTAACCTTTATCATGCCATTATTTCTTTATAGAGTTTGAATCCATTACAAAGTCCAATTTGAATTCTTGCAGTCTGACTCTCCACTTTAGCATTATGGGTGCCTCAATTATTTCATTTGTTTTTTTTAGCAATATCTTTTGCTATTTCCTAATCTAACTACGATTTATTTTCTTCAAAAGTTATATATATTATAATGAACCTGCAAAAATAATAATCAAATCATGTAATTGGTTTTGATCAAAATTAATTGATTCAATGATTGCTGAACATATAAGTTTGTGGAGTTTTAATTATATCAAATCATGAGCTGTGGTGATCACTACCAAAAAAACAAGGTATCCGCTACGGAAAAATTGATAAGAAGTTGATCTTGTAGCTAGGATTATAAATTAGCTGCAAACTCTTTGTAGTAATTGTTAATTTTTACTATTATATCGTAGCCAAAATTAGCTATAGCAATACCAGCAAAGAATTCGGCTATGAATTAACCATAGCAGAATTTGTAGCTGATACTCTTGTAGTTAAGTTTAGCTATGAAATTGATCGTAACTAATCGTAAAAATTAATATTTGCTACGAATAGCTTGTAGCTAATACGTAGCTCTCACTACGAAATTATTTTCGTAGCAATATTTTTTGTAATAGATGTCCATTTTTCTTTTTTATTGGATTTATTCTTGTGTGTACACAAAAGAAGTCATGGGTTTGAGATATTCAAGAATATGGAGTAGTTTATTGTAATGGAAGAATGTGGAGTGGTGATGTTATGAGTTACAAATTAGACTATATATATATATATATATAACTAGCGTGAGATCATATTGTTTTCTTATAAGGAGATGTTTTTCAAATATTCAGAACTAGTTTTCATCATAACATGTTTGAATGTTGCATGAGTTCTTTAGTTTGTTATGTCAACGTTATATACGTGATAATCATGTGTGTACATATGTGTATACATATAATATTCCTAAGTACACATGTATCATATCTTTATTATAACTATGTTCTTTTTTTGAGAAATAACGATGGTTTTTAGTATATGTAACTTTAGGATAGGCATGATATAATTGTGACTCTTAGTATGTGCATGGCTTTGTAACACACAATATATTGACTATAATATTTTCATTGTGTGATAGAAAACTTTCACATATGTCGGCTTGTTAATAATTTTGAAACATTGGCTTCTAGAAATTTTCACCTATTTTTTTGTTATATAGCCACATGAAAATCTTAGCCATAAGTATGATTTTAATATTTTGGACTACTAATTATTTTGTGCTAGAAAATTGATTTTGTTAAGTTGAGTTTTATCAAACTTTGACCAGTTAATTTAGTGGATCCCATTTAATATTAAAGGAAGTGCCAAATTATTAATGTCTAAAGTGCGCTGCTTAAATTAATCATTGTTAAAAAGAGAAACATTATTATACGACAAGATGAACTTGACTTTGTGAAAGCTTCACATCTTTTTAGTAGAAGTGACCATGTAGTGCTAATACGCATGTCTTTTAGATCTATACTTTTCTAGTAGTTATGCGCATGCAAATATAGCATTTCAACGACTCAGAATAGAATCTTCCGACTTAGTTTATTTTTCAGATTGAATTTAGTAAGCATGTATTGAAACTCATAAATATGCAATAGGACATGAATTCATATTCATCATATTGCAATAGGAATTAATGTTGCATGGAACATGGATTTCATATTCATCAATTCATGGTAGCATATTAGTACGACAAAGAGTAAGATATATCTCTAGACTCTAGTACTGACATGCAGAGAGTTTAATACATTTTGAATTTTGATATTTCTACAGATATACAATGTTGTTATACTTAGAAAGCGATTGTTGTATCTCCAGAGACGCTTCTTAGTAATCGAAAGCACCAAGGTGGATCTAAAACACTAAGGTTGATCTAATTTATCTTAAATATAAAAAGCCTAGCTCTTTGCCTCACTAAAGAAATTAATTTAAAAAAAAAAAAAATCCCATTAGGTCTCGCAATACATAACATTTCATACCTTGAACATTTTTAAGGTATTTGTTAAGCTTTCTAACACAGCCCTTATTAATTCAAATACGAAAAGAATAGTGGAGTTAAAAGAGCCAAAACTACGAGAATCATTATATAATTATTAGAATCATCATTTTCTCTTGAATTTGTATTTTGGAAGTTATCTTGTTAGGAACGTTTTATAAACGTTTGGTTTTGTTTATGTTGTAAATTATGTTACGCCTCCACCTCATGTTCCGGGGCATGACACCCACATTTTCTTTCTTTTTTCCTTTTCTTTTTCTTTTTTTTTCACCTTTTTCCCCCCCTTCTTTTGGGAGGTTGGGATATTAAGGGTAAGGAATGAGATCGAACCTTGTACTCCAATTATATAAAGGAAAAAAGAGTACCACTTCATTCAACAAGTGACATCCAAGGCATAATACACATGAACATATATACAAACATATACACACACACATGTATATATTTGTATGTCCGAGGTCCTTCATCATATACAAAATGTTAAATTTCTCAAAATATTATATTTCGAGAGTATGTTGTGAAAACATTTTATCCTTACCACAAAAATTTCCAGTTGATCTGGGAGTAGTACCTTGAGAAGTGTTTCTCTCCATATCAAACAACTTGTTTTATTCATGGAGTAACAAAATATTAATTGCATAGGTATCATACTATTGTAGATACCTAAAAAAAATCTAGTTTGTAAGGCTATCTATTAGTTTCTCTTAGTTGTTGCTGCCACACGTCCTTTGAATGAAGTAGTACCCCTTCTTCCTTTTCATAAGGAAAATGCAGATTCCACTGGTATTGTGTACCGTTTGTTTACCGCATGGTTGATATTCAAGTATCACATAGTAATTTAGAAAATTTGACTTTATGCTTAGTTCATGTAATTGTATTTATATAATATATTGATCTATGATTGAAAAAATGCTTCTCTTAGTTGTTACTACTTTTTCTTTTAAATTTTGGAGCAAATAATTTTTTAAATTAATTGAAAAAATATTATCCAATATTGAAAATGGTGTTAGTTCCAAGGGAATTATTTATTATTTCAAATTTGAACATTGTGATAATTATTGATATTTAATAAGTTTATGTAAGCTCACTACATTACTAATTTTTATTAATCCAAAACTTTAAGAAAATATTTTAGAATAATTCCCCCAAAATGACAAACACTAGTTAATAGACCGTTGGACTTGTTTGAAATTGTCTCCCTTTTTGCCCTTTTTCAAAATTTTCTGTATTTTTCGTTTCTTCTTCTTCTTCTTCTTCTTCGTCTTATTATTATAATAATAATTATTATTATTATTATTATTATTATTATTATTAAATTTTTGGGTAAAATATTCGGAAATTTCACCTTAAATCCTTAATCAATGTTTCAAATTTGCTGTCA
>JACFYI010002402.1:12953-26792 GCA_014898755.1 Handroanthus guayacan
GGCCATGGGTTGGACCTAAAAGTAGGTGACCAGCTACCATAACCCAGGTGGACAAATGAATTTGGACCATCTGTGGGAAGTAAATTAATATAGACTTGAATTAGCTTATAGAAATAGACGATTTACAGATGTGGATCTTAATTAATTAATTAATTTTTTTAAAGCAGCTTTGCTAGGTCAAAAATTCAGAAAATTTAAGCAAGACTTTTGATAGTTTGGAAACAAAAGGTAAATATCTGATGCAACTTGCAATACTTCACGTCAACCACTCACTCTTTCGTGGACAAATAATTTAATATGCTAACTAATTAATAAAATCATTATGATAAGACTGAGCTTTCAATATTTAATTGTTTTTACATGGGCCTCATCTATGAATCAAATCTGTGCTCTAGTTATAATTTAAGTAATTGACATGAGTTTGAAATTGATGTTCTTCCATAGAATTTAGATCAGATGATCAATTAATCAACTAACCTAGAATGATCTAAACAGGTTCAACTTGATTTAGAATAGGTTCTAGCTAGAACCGAAAAACATCAACAACCACTAGAGTTGATTGAAAGTTGCTTAGTTATAATTTACGTAATTGACATGAGTTTGAAATTGATGTTCTTCCATAGAATTTAGATCAGATGATCAATCAACTAACCTAGAATGATCTGAACAGGTTCAACTTGATTTAGAATAGGTTTTAGCTAAAACCGAAAAACATCAACTAACACTAGAGTTGGTTGAAAGTTGCTTAACGAAAATTATTTAACGATGCCCACATAAATATTTTAATAATCAAGGACAAGTATAGAGAAAAAGGAACATGTGGCTGCTTGCACACATGTGAATGACTTATCATAGACGAAACTTTAGATAACTTATGAATATATAACAACGCATATTTATTTATATTCATACTTAGATTAGACAAATTTAATTTATCTTTTCATGTTCGTAATTGTAATTAGGTGATTTCTAATTCTTCCTTTTAACTAAAATGATTATTTAATTTCGTAATAAATAGGTCTGCGTCTGCCTAAACCCCACCTGGACACTAATAGCTTTTGAGAAAAAAATATTTACATTTATATGTAGGTGCCTGTATCCTTTTTTTTTTTTTTTTTTTGTGGGGGCATCAAAGTTGTATATTCCAATCTCAAGCCACATTGATGAATCCAATTTCATTTATGCAAGGACTGCACAATAAATAATAGTAGGACCATTGTTCTCTTGTCCTCTACGATGAAGAGGAAATATGCAGAAGGAAGTGGAAGAGGCACATAATTCTCCCCACTTTATAATTTGCACTTTTGTCTCATCTCAAAAGATTATGCCCTTCACTTATTGATTAATTGATGCCTTTTTTATTTCTATATATGCATAATTGCAAAAAAGGTAGGACAACCCCTTATTAGGGTTTAATTTGGAAACCCCACAGCTGCATATGAAAAATTGAACTAAATTTTTGAAGTAGGTTTGTTAACTATGATATTTTATAAGTTATTTTTGATTCGATCTACAAATGAGGAAGAGATAATAATTTTTAAGGAATAATAATAACGCGTGTTATAATTTCTATTGTAAACTAATCGACACTGTCAATAACTTTTATTAAAAAAGATTCTAGCTAGTTTTTCGACAATATATCACGTAACATCTTAAATACCATACAATATGTTTTGATTTATTTACAAGTTAGTCAATACCCTCTTCAGTCCATTTTAATTGTGATATTAAATATTAACTTCAATCAAATATATACATCAATTTTCTAACCATTGAAAACAAAATAATTCTCAAATTCATTTTCCGGAAAAAATTTGGACCTAATTAATTTGATTGAACCTAAATTAGTTATTCCAAAATTTCCTAGAGTAACATGCATCAATACATACAAATATTCACTGTGTTTATTGAAGTTTCAGGGGAGTTATATATTTTATATCAGATAACAAGAAAAATCCCTCTGGATATATAAATATATATTATATTTATATATTTTAAGGGGTTTTTCATAATCCGTTGACTTTAGACGATCTAAGTTATAACTAAAACTAGTTAATCATTTATTTAGATAGAACTATTAGTAATCCCACCTGAACCAGGCATCAGACGTCTTCTTTCATATATAGGCATTACTTGTGCGTCAATGCATACGTATTTTCTCATTAATTTAATTTAAAATCCTTGTAACGTATATGAGATAATTTTCTTTTTTTTTTTTTTTTTGGAAAGAAGCGATTACATTCAATCATAGTACGTTTTTAAATATCAAATATATGAAGTAAATACACTTACAATGCTCTAAATGTCTATGTCGGCAGATAAATACTACTATATGATAGACAAATACTCACGTGTTATAGGTGGGACTCGAAACGTTTACTCTCATTATGAAAAGGTGGAGGTAGTGCCGTTTCATTCAAACGACGGCTGCATAACATATATGAGTCATAGAAAACTCACCTCTAAAGCTAAATATTATATAAAGTCAAACTATGAGAAGAAACCAACCATGTTATCTCACTAAGGCATATGAACGGGTCAATAAATGTCATGGTAAATCTTGAAAGTTGTTGCCATAATTTTTAATGTAAATCATACCTTTGTTTTGTTATATATACTATGATTTGATTGCGGATGAAGTTTTATTCTAACTTGCAAAATTTCAGAAATATTAATTATTATTCTCAAAAATAGTAATTGAAAAATATTAGTGCATTATCATTTTAAGGAAAATAATATTTCTAATTTTTTTTATTTAGTAATTTTTTTATTTTGAAATATTCAAAAAAAAAAAAAAGTTCAATAGTGATAAATTAGAGATAAATGGAGTGGATCATGAAAACTTTAAATAAAACTTACTTTTTTAACCTTTGAGACTTTTAACTATAACAAGAATAATAATAATTCATATCATATAAATGATTCAACAGCTACAATTGCATTCAACAAGCATCGCACAGCTATCTATCTGAGATTCATTCATATTTTTCTCGATCTCACACTACTACCTATCAAACAAGAAGTGGCATATCCAGAATTTTGACTAAGTGGTGTCAA
This sequence comes from Handroanthus guayacan, assembly GCA_014898755.1. Lineage (NCBI taxonomy): Eukaryota > Viridiplantae > Streptophyta > Magnoliopsida > Lamiales > Bignoniaceae > Handroanthus > Handroanthus guayacan. The sequence goes on from JACFYI010002402.1 coordinate 16,011, forward strand.
AATATAATTAAAAATAAAGTAATATAAAATAAAAATAAAATTTAAATATAATAATCCTATTTGTCCTCAATGAAATTTATATTATAAAACGTCATCATATATAATATCATCATCCAAAAATACTTATAAATGCATCTTTTTCTTTGTAAGTTATCAAATAATCATTTAGAAAATCATCATTTATTTGATTTTGAAAATCAATCTAGAAATTCTAAATTGGGGGGTTCTAGTGAAAATTTTATCTATTAATATGTGAATATTGAAAAAAATCAATTTTAACACTATTAATATAGTATTTATTTTGTAATTTATAATTATTCATAATTTTTAATCATATATAAACCTTATCCTTTTAAATTTCACAATCATCTATTACATAAAACTAATACCTAGTTAACAACCAAAGTCCAAAACATGAATGTCTAGAAGAAGTCCATGGGTTTTAATTGATTAGAAATCTCCACAATTAATATAAAAATTAAGAAATAAAAAAATAAAAAGCAAATGAAATACATTCCTATTTGGCCCCCTTTCTCCACTCTCTTTGCTGATTTAAAAGAAAAGGAAAAGGAAAAGAAAAATGTACATAAAAAGAGAACTGTTATCTCCCCAAAAAGAAAAAGGAAAAAAGAACTGTAAGGTGCTACGCCAAGGTTCGAACTGGCGACCTTTGAAATTGGGCTGTAGCCACCTGCCGACTAAGCTAGTGTCGACGGCAAGAAGTCAATGGTGTCAAATTTTCTTTATCCAATGTTTCATATATAACTTTAATATAAAATAATAAAATTTTGTAGGGTCAAGTGGGGTCAAATGACCCCACTTGAACCTACATAAGTCCGCCCCTGCAAACAAGCAAACCACAAATTCAAGAAAATGGCCTCCTGGTCAACCAACTTACTAAAGAAGATTTCATTCTGCTTTTTGAAAGTGCTAACTGCATCCCATGTCAATTTTAGGGGGACAACATCGGAGCACTAGAGTTCAATGTAGGTGAAGCTAGAAAGAATTTCTATCCTGGAAGAGATGAGTATGATGTTAGTGATTCAGGTCTGACATTGATGACAATTTAGCTAATCCCAGATATGACTATGGGAAAGAAATTATTATCTATGATGACCAAAGCACTGAATTTGCTATGCGAATACTACAACACAACGATAATAGAACTTTATGGCTTGGATTAGGCTGAGAATTGTTTGTTTCAAGTCACAATTTGAAAGTTGGGGATAAGATTGAATTTAACAGAAGGCTTCCGCAGGAACACAACAAAAAATCATAAAATCAGCGACGAAACTAAACATAGCTGATCTGTTGCTGAAACATAGCTGCAAAAATCAGCGACGGATCAGGCACCAATGAGCGACGAAATGATCCATCGCTTGGTAGGTGTCGCTGTATAAAGAGGATATGAAATTTGTCGTTAATCTCGCACTAATATAGTTGATATGGGGTTTGTGTCGTCGTTGCATTGTGACATCTACGTTCATCTCTACGTCGTCTCTGTTTTATCGCTGAGCCCTCGCGGTTGTATAGCTGATAGTCACGTGCGTCCTGGCTATTTGGTCGCTGTGTGATCACTAAGTCTCATCCCGATTGCTAATGCATTGCGGTTCTGTCGCTGATTCATCCCCAATTCGTCGCTGATGGAAGCTTTAGTTTTGCATTTTCATCGCCATTTCATTGCGGATTCCTTGCTAAATCTGTGTTCATATGCTTTCATATTCTGTCCCTATTCTTTTTCCTTCCTACGCTGAGATATACAGTTACCAACAATTCTACCAACATCAAATGAATGTATATATAATAACACAAATCATATACAGTACACCGAATTACAAAAACAACATCATTTACGTTAATATCATATAGAACGTCGGCAAATTAAATGTGCGTTAAGTAAAGTGTGTAACCATCCAAATGTTAGATATATTAATAAACTATATAATATCACCTATAACGTATATAATCTAATCCAACCTTGTAGTATCATCCTCGCTATTATCTCGTGCAGGGTTCTGCTACGTAGAAAAGCTAGTGAAGCGGGCTAAAAGTAGAGTTATGGAAGATAAGAACTGTTGCATTTGGTCCGATATCTTATCCATATGTTGTTTTAACTCTTCATACTGTGATGTTGCAATGACTGTGGTTATGAAGTAGAAGGACCTTCAACAATATTAGCAGAGTTAGCATTAAGGGGTACGCTACGCCCGATATCCTCTATCCATCCCTTCTTGTTTTGGCGTGTTGCTTCCATCCAAGTGGCATGATCAAATATTGGATTCCTGTTTGGATCATCTCCATACACCCATTCTAAACCTGCGTCAAGCTTTTCCTGCATTGAAAAGAAAATGATAATATTAGTCCGGAAAAAAAATTATAGCTTTACTTAGAAAAAAAATGTAGAATTTTATTGATTATTTACTTATCATAAACTCTTGAGTATGCTGGGAAATATAATCACTCGTACCTTTTTTCTTATGGGTACGTTCGTATAAATTTCTCATCGAAACGGGACCTCCTTTTTCCTTCTCCTGTATGTAAAGTTGTCAATATAAAAATGACTTGAACCAAGTTACAAAATATATTGAATGAGACACAATTCTCTTACCATCCTCTCTTTCATCACTCGAAAACTAACGAACCCTCCTAAATACACTACAGCATCGGGAGGAGCGTTGCGGTTTGCTTTCGCTGAAACTGACCTCTTTTGAAATTTTTCACTGAGCCAGTAGTTAACAAGGCGATTCCATACATCGACCCAAATCCCTCTAGGAGGCTTGTTTTTAATTTGTGCAATGTCTTCTGTGTTATTGTCCCTTAGACCTTCTTTCCGTAAATTAGACATGTTATCTGAATACCCCTCTCGACACATCGTATCCTATACACTTCTTTCTAGTGCCTTTTCCTCAGGGTACTTGAATTTATACCTAATTTGTAAAAAAATATTTATAACTAGCAAATTAACTTTCAAAATCATTTTTTAAATTCATTAATCGAAATTCTTGTCTCAAATTCATCATACAAAATATACTTCATTTCAAAAAAATATTTCTTCCAAATCAGAGCATAAGAAGACATGTGGTTAATTACTTCCTTCATGATCTTGTTTGTAATATTGGACGGTCTATCTCCTCTTACAAGATGAAAATAACTAGGTAAAAACATGAAAAAAATGAATAAAAAAATAAATAATAATAATAATAATAATAATAATAATAATAATAATAATAATAATAATAATAATAATAAATAATGTACAATTTTAGAAATGCTTTAATTAGCTCATATTCCTAGCCTTTCAATCAAAATCTCCACCATCATATCAATCGGTATACGTGATGGCTCATTTGAATTTACATTGTGAAATGTTCAAATTTCATGATATTATTAAGATATTGAGAGGAAATCAAAGCCAATCATTTGTTTTCTCAACAGATATTTAAACAGTTAGACAACATAAAATTCAAAATAAAATAAATGATATTCGGGTAAAATTCAAATCGAAAAATAGAAAAATGATATTCGGTTAGAATTTAAATACAAAAATTAAAAGATCATGTAAATTCATAAAAAAAAAATGATGAGGTATGTAAGTATCATGCTGGGAAGATAAATTACAAAGGCGTGTGGATGGGATACCAGGGTAGGTAGACAAGGCACTAGGTACATCTTCTAGCGGCTGTAATGTTGATGGTCCTCTCTCATGCGTTTCATGTTGTGGGACATCAAACTCCTGCTGTATCTCTGCAATGAGGAACAAATAAATTAAACTTTAATATTTGTAAATGAACTTATAATATAACAAATGCAATAATAAGTTTCACCTACCTCTAGAGTCTTGCAAGGTATGACCGCCACTGCCACTGCCTCTGTCGCTAGGGGTACGACTGCTAATTATTTTACCACCCCTATCTCTGCACCTCACCATCGATGTCTGCAAAATGAATTTACATTAATATATGGTATTCATACATAGCGCTTAGTATTTATCAATTAACATACACAGTAAAATATGTATATATATGACATATATGATAACTTATTCAGTTTCCAATTCTGATTGAAGTTTATCTATGTTGTCCTCATCTATGAAACTATCATTATCATTGTCATTGTCCTCTTCTTTACTAATTAGAAGTTCGATAGATTGAAAATCTAATCGGATGTGTATCTCATTTATTAAAATTTCAGTCATTGGAACATTTTCATCACGCAATTGCATATCTTCATCATGAGTTATAGAACGATAAAATATTTTTGATGATTCAACTTCTTGATAGTAATCACTGGTTTGTGAGTCGTTTTAAACTTCGTCGACCAGTGTTTTCACGTCAAACAATCTAGCTCTGACCTTACATGTTGTCCACTAGTCACCACTGCCTTTCACTCGGCTACTCGGCTACTCGAATACTTTGTATAATATACCTGTTGTGCTTATTCAGCCAATATGAATGGTTCATAAGTTTGTAGTCTCGACCTATGTTTGATATCTATTAGTTTGTATTGGTCATCATATCTAATCCCACAGATGGGATCCAATGGCAACAAAGAATGAAGACATTGTTCCCTTGACTAACATAAACTAACTCCAAAATCTCTTTTATGACCCCATAATAGTCTAATTCATTATCATCGTATAGGCTATCCCGACAACAAACTCTACTATTTATAGTAGCTTTATGCTGTCCATAATCTCTGGTGTGAAATTTGTAACCATTGACCATAATGCCATCATACGATTTTACGGATTTTAAAGGACCATAACTCAAATATTTAATTTTGACATCATCAACCGCACCTTTCTCTACTTGGTTTTTTAGCCATCGAAATAAGTCTCTATCTCGACGTCTGAGGATCTTATCATCTGTGATATTAGGTTTTGTGCTCCTTATAAAATCTTCGAATGGTCTGGAAATTAGAAGAATTAAGATTAGAAGACAATGAATTTTGATGTTATACATGGTATAGAATATTAGACTTGGCAGAAAGTTGAAAAGTGGCTCAACTTCCTTGATATATGGCTCAAGTTCAATGCAATTTACAAGAACATATGTATGAATAATGTGAAGATCGTTGTCTATCAAATAGTATTTACGTCATCCTCCAAATGGGTGACATGGATATCGAAAAATGGATAAGCAATTATAATTTAAAACCTCTCCACCGTCATCATTCCTAGGTACTTGAGTATGCCTCATTTGAAGGTGAGCCTCAAAATATAAAAAGACAAAATTCGAAATTTCCTTCACTATGTATACTTCGCATATAGACCCCTCGACTTTTGCCTTGTTCCTTACTTTCTTTTTTAAAAACAACGTACACCTTTCAAAAGGATACATCCACCTATATTGAACAAGCCCCCTAACTGTAGCTTCATATGGTAAATGCACGAGAAGATGTTCCACAATATCAAAAAATGCTGGAGAAATTTTTTTTTTCAACTTGCAAATAGTTTCTGAAATCGACAACTCTATATTTTTCATAATCGATCTTTGGATATTAGAAGCACAAAGTTCTTGGAAAAACAAACTAAACTCGACTAATGGTCCCCATATTAGTTTTGGTAAAATATCTCGGAATACCAAAACCACCAGTCGCTGCATAAACACACAGCAATCATGACTTTTCATCCCAAATATCTTCCTATCTCTATTGATGCAACGATCTATATTAGATGTGTACCTATCAAGAAGCTTGAGTTGCTTTATCCACTCATAAACCTTTTTTCTAACATCATTATCCAACACGTATATTGCCTTTGGTTTTGTGATCGTATTATCATCATAAACTAACTCCAGATTCGGACGTTTGCATATCAACTTCAAATTGTCTCTAGCATTTACAGTGTCCTTGGTCTTACCCTTCACATCCATAATATTATTAAAAAGATTATCAAATATATTTTTCTCAACATGCATGACGTCTAAATTATGCTTTAACACATTAGTTGACCAGTAAGGCAACTCCCAGAAGATGCTCTTTTTATCCAATTGTAGTCGTTACCAAATTCCGAATGTTTTTATCGCCTTGCTAGTAGCTCAAATGTGATCTCCTTAATTCGATTAACTTGCTCAAAAATGACTTCACTATCGAAATGTACAGGAGGTGTCGACTTTACCTCCCTTGATCTCGTAAAAGAATTTCGATCACAACAAAAGGAATGTTCTAGTGGAAAAATTGTTGATGGCAATCGAACCAACTACACTTCCTATCGTGCTTTAAGACAATTGAACAAGTATCTTTCATACAATATGGACAAGTCAATTTTTTATGAGTGCTCCATCCACTTAACATCTTGTAAGTAAGAAAGTCACTTATTGTCCAAAACAATGCTGCCCTCATCATGAAATTTTGCTTCTTCCATGTATCAAATATATTCACACCTTTGTCTCATAATTGCTTCAACTCATTGATCAGAGGTCTAAGATACACGTCCAGACTCTTGCTAGGTGATTTTAGTCCGAGAACGATTAGAGCAAGGAATATGTACTCCCTTCTCATACACGTGCTTGATGAAAGATTGTACGAAGTGATAAATACAAGCCAACAAAAGTATGTTGAATTAGAGAACGGATTAAACCCATCAGTACAAAGTTCGAGCCTCACATTTCTAATTTCATTAGCAAATGCAGGATATGAAGCGTTAAATGCTTTCCATGCCTCAGTCTCGGATAGATGTATGATAAGGGACTCATCTTGACGGACTCCACAAGTATACCAACGCATGTTTTCTGGAGTGTGTTGTGACATGTACATCCGCTTGAGTCTAGGGGCAATGAGAAAATACCGAAGGCTCTTAAATGGGACATCCTTCTACCTCCCTTTACAATTTTCATTCTTTGACTTGTACAGTAGTTCTCCACAAACACGACAAATACACTGATTGTCGAACTCTTTATAATATAACATACAATGATTTCGGTAAGCATTAATCTTCTCGTATCCCAGTACGAGTTCATTTACTATTCTCCTTATCTTGTAAAAATTATCCGGTAACCTTTCTGAATCAGGAGGTATGATCTTTATTATGATGATCATTCGGTCAGAACAACTCTAACTCATATTAAATTCTGATTTCAGAATCAATAGCTGAGTTATCGCCGATAAGATCGTATGTTTTTGCAACCATCCTATAATGGATCGTTTGCATCTGTAAGCAAGTCGTAGAATTTTTTAGTTAAAGGATTAGGCTTTTCTTCCATATTATCGTCTTCTGCATCAACACCACTTCCTAAAGTATCCATAACCATATTAACATATGGATTTCTCTCTTCTATATTTTCGTCGGTATCAAATTTTCAACTCTGTTGTTGCCCCAAAGTTCCTAGTCATGGGCTGTCCAATTCATGTAATTGACCATAAAATCATTGCGGTACAAATGCTGACTACCCAAAAAGTTTTCATTCTTGAACCATTTTTACACCTCACACACGGACATAGAATACGATGTGCAGAATCGAATGTTGTTGGATGTTCGTTAATGAATTGGATGAAGAGATCGACTCCACCTTAAAATTTATTACTAATCCGACCACTTGAATTCTTCCTCCAATTTATCCAACTTCTATCGGGCTGTATGGGTACTATAATTTTCCAGCTTGAACAAAATAAATTGAATATAAGTATGTAGGTGCGTAAGTGAGAGAAATGGTTTTATTGTGGCACTAATCGTTATTGGCAAGTTGTGTCCGGATTTAGCAAGTTGAAGCTGAATATGATCGGCTAAAACATCTCTCCACATCTACATAGAGTTACTTAAGTGAAAGTGCCTCCAATATTTCAGCTCATTTCATGAAAAGAACTACAACGGAGATACATCCTACTTATTCTGTTTTCAATGCCCAAAACAGATGCAAAAATGAAGTTAAAAATTAAGAAACTATCGAAAAAAAGATAGAAAATTTTATTTGGATTTACTGTATTCTATTAGGTATTTTCCCGATGCCAACTGAAAATAACTTTCGACTTGACTGCAGTAAGGATAAATAACAGTTCATCAGATTGTGTTAAAAAGATTTAAGTCAACACAACAATCAATTAAATTAGTTTACCATTAACACTATTTCTAGTTGTTACATAACTTTAGACAAATTTAATAATAGCTTATACACATCCACATCCTATACGAATCAATTAAAGTTTAAATGCCATACACATTAACAGCATCAATTAACCCAATTCTGAAAAAATAGAGAGAAGTGAACTTTAAAGTTCAACGTATTTTGCAGAAAACTAAATTCAACGTATTTTGCAGAAAACAGAGGAAAAATAAGTCACAAAATGGGAGATAGCCATAAATTATTATTGTTGCGACAAAATATTGAAAACCTGCGTAAATATGTGGGGTGACACTCCATTTACAGACCTGATGAAATGGCATTCAGCCCTTTGGAGATTTCAGTGACTTCCACGAATGGGGGAATAAATGTCCGTTGCATAAGTAAAGTGACGCTTATGATGATGAAATTGAAAGTTAAATTCTAAAACAATTGAAAGCTCGAGTTTGCGCGAAAGCACGAAGGGAGTTAAAGCAATCTTTTTGAGCGAAAATAAGAAATTTTAGAAATGACAGTCAAATTAATTAAGTGTAATTAGCCTATGTTCATTTCATGAGTTGGATTGTCCAAAATACCCTCAAATGCAATATTTTCTCTCTTTTCTCCTCGATTTCAGCAAGAGAAACCTTTCTTCTTCCTTTTTCTTCACTCTTCGTCTCCAGCGTCTCCTTCTACTCTATTCGGTCCTCTCCAGCTTCTTATTATTCACGCTTCGATTTTTATTCGTCTAATTTTTTCGTTCCTACTAAATCATATTTTCCAACTTTTTTGCTTACGGTGTTCTCTGACTAGTTAATTGTAAATGGCATCTAAATTAAGTAAACTGTAATCACGATATGATGTATAAAGTCACCGATATTACGTTATTCAGGATCAATAGCAATTGCAGTGCAAGGTGAAACAAAAACAACAGTTCATTTAAAAAAAAAAAAGATATGCCATTTATCAAAATAGATAATTTGAACAATGCTTATTATACGAAAAAAAAAAATGAAAAAAAGCCAACATCTGAATAATATCAGAGAATGAGTCTCCTACAGGGCCTTGGCAAGTTTTCTTCGAAGATGTCACGCAGATGGTCCTAATGTTTCTTCTTTTGTTTTACATACCGCACAGCATAAGCATGAAATAAAGGAAAATAAGGGGAAGCCCCGATTGCATTTGTTGTCCTGCCCCAGGTTATGTTGGGATGGAACAACAATGCAGAGAACAAGTTGTAACGAAGCTGCAACTCCTCCATCTTGCACTGTAACTGTTCCAATGTGAATTGTCTGGGCCCCTAATTCTTCATTGAGTGTATACATCTCCAGGTTTTTTGCATGTCATCTTCATAAACTACGATGTCTCAAGGGTCAACCAAGTGTGGCATAGGACGCAGAATGCATCCAGAATGGTGTTTAAGAACATCAAAGTGCCTCATCTCATCATCATCAGTCCAACAAACATACTCCATCTTTTGTGTGTTTTCTTTTAGTTTTCGTTTTTTCAACAGTTTTGTCATTCATAGAGCAGATAAGTGAAGCAAAAGTTTGCACTAAACGTTCAATCTTATATGCAATAAAATGGCATTAAATTAAGTTAACAATCATCTCTAATTGGGAATTGATGCAGCAGTTTTTGGTGAAAATACGCTTAGAATTAAATGAAAAGATAGCACGTTCATCTATGAAAAAAGATCAATAGACTCGATGCCATTTTTTTTAAGTATAGGCTGTTAGCAAAATAGGTGGAGTTAATACTTAAACATATGTAGCATTTTGTGTAATATGAAGTGCACTAGTTAAAAAAAAATATAGTTTATAGTTTAGATGCTATTTTGGCCTCCTCAATCAAATGGCCAGAAAGGCGGACGCGAATGTCTGGCTTCCCAATGATAGAAATTGACATTATACATGAAGCAAGGAAACAACACGCAAAACGAAAACAAATCATAAACCAGAGAAAGAGAAATGAGTTAAAGAAAATGATGATGATACATCAACTATAGGCCTCCACGCAGATGTAACTAAAGTAAATCATTAATTATAGGCCCCTGGGCAGTGGAAACGGGAATAGACATTAATGACTTCATTTTTAACCTCTAGAGTCTTTGTATATAGATGTTTTAAGTGAAGCAAACATTAGCTAATTGGCATCAAAACGAGAAAATTTCCATCACCTTTGTTGATCTTACTTGGGCTTAAGTGACTCTGTACCTGAATTTCTCGTAATCTCAACTATATCACTCATGGTTTATATATGGACACTACTGGCAAAAAGAGAACAAAATTTTCATCACCATTGTTGATCTTACTTGGGCGTTAGTGACTCTATACCTGCAAATATTGTAAATTTCACCTATATTACTCATGGTTCATACATGGACATCATTGGCAACAAGAGAAGGAAATTTTCATCACCATTGTTGATCCTACTTGGGCATAAGTGACTCTATACCTGAAAATATCGTAAATCTCATCTATATCACTCATAGTTCATACATGGACACTATTGGCAACAAGAGAAGAAAATTTTCATCATCATTGTTGATCCTACTTGAGCATAAGCGACTCTATAGCTGCAAATATCGTAAATCTCACCTCTATCACTCATGGTTCATACATGGACACTATTGGCAACAAAAGAAGGAAAATTTCATCACAGTTGTTGATCTTACTTGGACATAAGTAACTCTATACTTGAAAATATCGTAAATCTCATCCACATCACTCATGGTTCATACATG
>JACFYI010002402.1:37339-53884 GCA_014898755.1 Handroanthus guayacan
TTTTTTTTTTTTTATCAACAAACTATAAAATTTAAAGTACGAAAAGGGAGCTGAAAAAAAAAATTAAAATGTCACTGATGGCTCAGCAACAAATATATCATTCGCTGATACTTTTACAACATGAGCGAGGCCTCAGCAACAAAGATATCCATCGCTGCTACTATTTTAACACACAGCAAAAGTTCAGCGACTAATACATCTCTCGCTGATACTATTATCCCAACTGGTGAGGACACAGCGATCAACTATGTACCTCGCTGATATTCTTTCCACACTCAGTGACGCAACAACAAAATATCAGCGACAAATGTTTTAGCAAAATCTCCTCCACTCGCTGATCCATCTCTGTTTCCTCGTTACATTTTTTAACTTGTTTTTTTCTACTCTAGTAGCGACGACAACACTTTTCCTTGCTATGTTCTCGCTATTGAGCGACGAATCCGCGAGGAAATCTTTTTGTCACTACATTTTGTAGTTGAACTGAAAGTTTCTTGTAGTGGAAACTCTGACAGTAACTGAGAGAATTTGTTATGGACTCAAGCTTTTGATTGGATATAAGTGTAATTAGAGCCTCGGCGTTGTGATAGGCTGGGGGCAAATGACATGTTTGCATTCAATCATGCATTGGTCTTCATTTTGTGATGTTTGTGACACTCTTCAGAAATTGTAAGGTTTTCTTTGCCCCTTCTTTTTTATTCCTTTTCTTTTATTTTTCTTTTTCATATTTTTTCTTGAAGTAAAAGAGCATTTACTCTGTAGTAATAAAATATGTCTGATTACACGTTGGTCGGGATATTACAATTTGGATATTAGGTAGAGGATCAATCCCTCGTTAGAGCTTTTGTTGCATCCGAAAAATCTCTAAGCCAAGCTCTACCCAAGAGAATACCATAGATAAAAGCGATATATTATCTGAAAAGACCTTGCTATTATGGCAAATCCATATTTTCCTACACAACTAGCTTTTTCCATCTAGCTGATTTCTCAAACTCTTTAAACGCTATACACTGTTCATAAAATGTGTGGAGTACATTTCTTCCTTTATTTCACCTAAAGCCCAGATTTCCTTTGTATTAGGACATGCAATCAATGGATGGTAAATATTCTCCTTTGTTCCGCTGTTGAACAAGCATTCTGGAAAAGGGACAATTTGCCTTCTAGCTAGTTGTGACTTGGTAGGCAATTGGTTTTTAGCAACTATTCATGTAAAGAACTTAACCTCATCTGGAATGGCAACCCTTCATATAAATTTCCATATAGGCCTCATTACTTTATTGGCTTCAATTTCGGATGTAGCAGGCAACATCTAATGTCTCTTAAGGCTTAGAAAGTAACAACTTTGACCTGAGAAATTCCTGTTTGTTGTGTAGTTCCAGAGTAGTCTATCACCTTGACCTATTCTATCCAACGGAATTTGGAGAACTTCCTTAGCATCCACAGGCCATAAAATGATCCTCGAATTCACTTTGTTCCACTGCCTAGAGTTTGCATTAATGAGATCAGAAACTTTCAATTCATGAACACTCTGAAGCAACAGAGTAATTGGCTTGAAATTTTTTGTCAAAGCCTAGCATGGGTCGTGCCACACTAAAACTATCCAACAATTCCCAATATTCCATCGGAGGTCGTCTTGAAGGAGTTTTCTTCCCGCCAAAATCTCCCTCCATGACTTTGTTGGATGTAATCCTACTTTTGCTTAATGTTCAGGAAATCGAATCAATGATCGAACCTTTAGCCTTATTGTTTATTGGTTCAACCAATTCAACCAGTTTAACCACTGGCTCAATCGGTATAATGTCATAATTATATTTAATTTTATATTTAATTATATATAAATATGTATATATATTAAAAATATAAAAAATGCAAAAAAAAAAAGATAAATATAGATATATATATATATATATAATGAAAAGAAATAAACATGCCTACTATATATAAAATTTTCTCCAACTCTACTCCATAACAATATTTATACATCAATTAATATCATCAATTTAAAATGTCAAACTATAAAGTAAATTTTACAAAACAAAATATCCATAAAGTATCTATTACAAAACCAACAAAGACCAACTCAAATAATATAAAAGTTTCAAGCATTAAATTATTAAACCGGACCAATATTACAAAAGACAACAAAATAACAATACACAAATCCTCAATAATTTTCGGGGCTCGCACTCTCATCAAACTTTGTCAAATGAACAATATTCGTAATATTCGTAATATTACCAATATCATTTGAGCTAGCCTCAACATCACCATATTTTCACAAGTCAATATCATCATTTCCCATGAATTCATCTTCATTCTCGTTGCTTGCATGCCCTTAAAAAAAATAAAATTGAAGACGTAAACAAACAAGAAATACATGATAATTAGAAAATCGAATTAAACAAAAGTACATGTTAACCTTTTGATTCTTTAGCTCGTAATTGATCGTTTGAAATATTTTCCTGAAACATTTCTTCCAATTCATTGTACTCAAGCTCTCCAGTTGGTATTTCATCAACTACCCAAGACTCTACCTTGTCGATGCACTAATAATCAATCGGATCATATGGTGTCTTCTTTGCACTAAGACTGCAAAGCATATAAAAAAAATACAAAATTAAAATTTATTATAATAACTATATAAATCGACTAAAAGAATTTTAAAGTAAAAATTTAAATAAACAAAAATGATCTTCACACCGATGTTGCAAATGCAAATTATAGTGAACAAAGACAAGATTGTTAAGTCTAGCATGCTCCAATCTATCCTTTTTTTTATTTTTTTATTTTATGGACGTGCTCAGACACACTCCAATTACGCTCACAACTGGAGGAAGATGAAGTTTGACTTAAAATCTTGATAGTAAGTTTTTGTCAGTTTGGTGCATCAAAACCGAACAACCTCCACCATTCATCTATAAATTATCAAATACCAAAGTTAGAAAAACTATTATAAAATAAATAAGAAATGCTAGAATGCTTAGTTAATAAAAAATACTAACCAGGATGAGTAGTTTTCAAATTTTTCAAAGCCAATGCCCTTCCACATCTGGGACATACAGGTCAATGACATCAAGAAGTCCTTTCATTACCTCAGAACTTTCGGTAGGACTTTTAGGATCATATTAAAAATTAGGATTTAACCAAAAGGCAGCCACATGAAGGTTCTTGGGCAATATTTTGTCCCACCTTGCATTGATTTTATCAATATATTCACCATAATAACTCTGTTTGTTATGGGATAAACCTTTAACCACCCTCAACATACCTTCATACACATGGCCTAACGAAGGTTTCTCATCGAAATCACAAATGCGAATCAATCTCATAATTCGCCCTATGATCTTTGAAATAATTAAACAATTATTTCAAAACTTGTCATCTAGAATAATTTATTTAACTTTGGCCAAGCTCAAAAACTTTTAAAATCTTTGACTTGTAACCATTGCTTGCAAATGTTCTTTGTGGTCATAAAGACTTTTCAAAGCTATGAATATTGTGCCAGAACGGGTATCTTCTGGGTGAATAATTTCTGTCCAACCCGGCCTTTTCCTTAATCATGCATGAGACCACTTATGACTGTAAATAAAAATCAGAATCCTTGAAGCAAGTATTACCACATTATTAACAAGATACATCTCAGACATGTCTTTCATAATCAAATTGATGAAATCAACAACACAAGGAGACCAACATATTAATTGATACTTTTCAAAAAGCAATCTTTAAGCACTTTTATAATTGCTTGTGTTATTAGTAACCACATGTACAACATTTTTAAGACCAACCATTTCAACAATTTCAACAAAAAGAATGCATAAATTATCAACATTTGCTTCTATACTTGAACTATCAATACATTTAATGATGAAATCCCAAAGGAACAGTACACTAAGAAATTAATGAAAGATCTATGCCTATTATTAACCATCGACCATAATTGTACATCCAGTCTCAACCCACTTAGCACAAAAAAAGTCAACAATCAACTGAACTTGTGTTTTAGCTACTTTAAGTAAATAAAATCTTAGTGCATGATAAGAAGGCCCAGTATACATGGCCCATGGTGGCTATCCTACTAATTGCCGGCTGAAAATAGGGTGAATTCACAGCATTTAACAAAATACAGCTATCATAAAACCATAGAGCAATTGCCATATCAGTGTCATACCATCTTTCTTGGCTTTGCATGCAAGCTTATATACTAGGTTGGGATGAATCAATTCCAGTCTTGCCTTTCATATAGTTTTCTATATTATTAGTCCTCTTTCTTTTATTATTGCCCTCTTTCTTATCCCCGGAATGTGGAATCTCTAGAATATCATCTTCCTCATAATGATTTGCATCATCAAATGTTTCATTATTTTCTTTCTTCTTTTGACTAATCTTTGCTAGATTTGTTTTTCATTTGAAAGTGAACTTCCGAAGTAATGTTAGGACATGATTTCACATTACTGATTATGCCAAAATGATGTTGCTTCCCTCATCTCCCTTC
Source organism: Handroanthus guayacan (assembly GCA_014898755.1). NCBI lineage: Eukaryota > Viridiplantae > Streptophyta > Magnoliopsida > Lamiales > Bignoniaceae > Handroanthus > Handroanthus guayacan. The sequence continues at coordinate 41,832 of JACFYI010002402.1, forward strand.
CAGAAATTGCTTGATTGCAAAATTGGCATATGATTGTCTTACATTTACTGCTTTTCAATGGTGCTTCATAACAATATTTCCAAGCAGGGTCTGCCTTTCATCGCTGATTTGAAGATTGACTATTGGATGTTGATCCACTGATTGTGATTCCATAGGCAATGTTTTATCAGCACCAGCTATGTCCTACAAATTTAATAAAAAAATCATAAAATCTTGCTCTAATAAGTAAACAATTCTAGAAAAATATTAAATAGTTTCAAATTGATAAAGCTAACAAAGTTAACATCACAGTCCATAGATGACAAGGTTAACATCATAGATAACAAGGTTAACTATTCTAAAAGTTTAACACTGTTGTTGTAATAAGGTTAATATCATAGATGACAAACCAAGAATGTTAGTTGGTAAACTTATCTTTCTGCACAAAGTTTTCCGATGTTGTATGTGATGGCCCTATATGTTGATTAGTGACTAACTAATTAACTATTAAATAATCTATCAAATACTTGATGTTCATAAGACATTTCATGAAAGACTTCTTGTTCATAAGAACATTTCATCAAACACTTGATGTTCATAAGCCATTTCATCAAACACTTTATGTTCATAAGAGCATTTCATCAAACACTTGATGTTTATATGAGCATTTCATCAGACACTTGATGTTCATAAATTTTTTTCATCAGATACTCATAACAACATTTTATCAAACACTTTATGTTCATAAGACATATCATCAAACACTTAATATTCAAAGAGTTGAGTAACAACTAACAAGTAATATGCCACATTAGCCATATATCATTTGTGAAAATATCAAGGGTAAAGCAAAAAACGAAAATAGCGATATAATAATATGAAAAAATTGAAAACTAATAAAGAAAGAAAATGAACTCTTTGTAAACTGCAAGGTTGAAAAATAAATTTGAAAAATACATCTCTGAAAAATCCTAAATAAATCTTCTTAAAGGCTGAAACTTGATCTTGACAGTTGAATTTCGATCTTGAAGGCTCAATTTTGAAGAGAAATTGAAGTTTTTGTAGAAAAATCAAAGAAGAAAAAAAGAGGCGAGAAACGGCTATTGTTGGAGAAAAGAAAGCAAAGACAACAAATCTGAAAAAGAGAAAATAGACACTTTTGGCTCTAGGGTTGCCTTTTCCATTTTTTAGTTTCATTTTTTTTTTTTTTCAATTGCTTAAATAGGTTCAAAAATCGGTTCAATCGGCTGGTCAAACTGGTTTTGGACTCGTTTTGACCCGTTAATACCGGTTTTTATCCCAATGGTTTATATCTTTGAATCGGACCGGAACTGTAGGCAGTTTCGGCCACGATTTTGAACCGGCTAGTCCGGTCTAGTTACCTAAACATTATTTCTACTAAGAGAAAGGTTGTTTTGGGATAATACTTGGCCTTCATTACCATACTCAAAAGGGACGTTAGGCTTGTCATCAAACTCCATATTTGTTTAGCAAAAAATGCTAAGTTAAAGGCTTGAAGGTTTCAAAATCCCAGTCCTCTATTTTGTTTATTTTGGTAAAGAGCTTCCCATTTGAGAGACGTGATCCCTCCATTTTCACGTGATCCTCACCAAAATCTCCTTATCATAGAAGTCAAATCTCTCAAATGTACTCGGTAACAGAAAAAGGCTCATTGCATACATCAAGATCAATTCAATGATATATCGATAAGTATCTCTCTACATACAATGGATAGTTGTTTCTCATTCCACTGTTGTATTCGTTTCTAAAATCATTCCTGAATATAGCTAAAGACCTCATGTCTCGATTTCCCCATCTCCATCGGTAGTCATTAGTATTTCTCACGTGTCATTACAAGTTGGAATGTAGAATTTCCAAAATGGCCATCCTTGCATTCTCCATGGTGTTGTAACTCATCACAATAAAAGATTTTTCCACATTCACCTATTATTTCAGTGTTGTTCCATATCTATCAAGTGTTCTCTTAATAGAATTAGTTGATTCTAGGTTAGTAGCCAAAAGAAAAAAAGAGAGAGATTTACTGTGCTTCTCCAAATATTGCAGCCAGAATAAGTTGGTTAAGTTGTCTTCCTATCTGATTAGAGAAATTAGTCTTTTAGCACAAGACAGAAGAAGGTATAGAGATAATGAGGCACCGAGGCCTCGGTTGGGCAAATAAAACCAAAGGTATTGTCATTCAACCAAAAAAAAAAAAACCCAGCTACATGAGCAAGAAGTAACATTATAAGCTCAAAAAACCTAGTATCAAAACCTAATCTATTAAGCATTCCTTGAAGAAAAGGCCATTCAACTAGGTTATAAGCTTTACTAATGTTAATCTTAATAGTCATACCCGACTTCTTGGTTTTAATATTTACACTCACATGATACTAGGACATTATTAGTTATAAGGTGTTGGGGGATGAATGCGGATATTAGCAAGAAGGTGATTGTAATAGTTCCTGCTTTCAGCAAGATTGTAACTTCTTGCTGAAAGCAGAAAGTGTTAAAATTACCTTCTTTCAACCACTCGACTTGGATTCCTTGCTGTTAATACACCTCCTCTTGATTAAAAGCCACCTCTAAATCATTATGGATTAACTTAATCTCTTCTATAGTTTCTCTAGTGAAAGATCCTGCATGTAAAGCATCAAGTTGATCTCTTAGCTTCTTGATATATTTCTTAATCGAGCTAAATTTCATTGAATTCCATTATGAGAGACTTTGGCTACACTTTCTCAATTTGTACTGAATATTGCCCCCAAATCCTAACTTTCGGTCCATGTCCTCAAATTAGATCATTGCCCCCCTTATACCTCATCCAAAAGGATTTGAACTTAAAAGGCCACAATCGCAATCGAGTATCTCCAACGCCTACTTTTATATATAACAAGTAGGGGAACATGGTCAAAGTCAATAGATAGAAGATGATGTACTTCAGAAAATTATAGATATCTCACGAATCATTAGTAGCATACACTCAATCCAACCTCAGTTTCACAGTATGTGGCTCAACCTATCTATTGCACCAGGTATATGATATTCGACAAACCAAGGTCCGAAAGATCACAGTACTCTAGAGCTTTCCTAAAAACTAATATATGGTTTAGTCGACATGGATTACTTCTATTTTTTTACAAATTCAATAATGTCCCATTGAAATTGCGGCCCCCGATCTAATTTCACATGATAGGATGTGGTTGTGAGGATAAGAAACAATCAAAGTAAAGACACAATGGAATTTAAAACTCAACAAGAGAATCATAATATAAACCATCACATGTTGCTCATCACATAAATCTACTTTATGCCACAAGACATTGGATTGGATGGAGATTGTTACCCTGGATAAAATCGAAAAAATTGCTCTTTTTGTCCTAAAAGTTATCCCTTTGCATTTTTGGTTCCAATCTTTTTTGGATCGACACTTATGGGACAAATTTTGTATTTTTGCATTTTTAGTCCTCTATCCACATTTCCATTATATCATAATCAAAACACGTGCAGCTTGGCTTGGATGACTATTTGTGCAGAGCAGTATTTGACCAAATAATTAATTGAATCAAGTAATAATTTTTTCTATTCCAAACTGCTATACAAGACTTCTGAATAGTTAATTAACCAATTTTATTCTTATAAAATAATGCATATATTTTTTCAAATATTAAGTATTAATTGTTATCAATATTATTTTACTTATTGTAACATAAAAAACATATATCTAAATTTTCACGCTAGTATTAAAACACTATTTTTAATTGTACTAGCGGTCATTGCATATGGTTTCCATGCACATAAATATTTTGGTTACAAAATATTATTTGTGTTTATTTTTCTATTATAATAAAAGTTAACATGTAATAATACATATATATATATATATATTGTTCACACAAATTTCGCAGTATCAGTTATAAAATATTGCAAGATGGGAAAACCATGCAACAAATAAAAATTTAAAGAAAATTACAATTTATTTTAGGAGAAAATAATATGCCCTTGATTCTTCCTTTCAAATCTAAACGTGGAACTCGAATTTAGGACTTGGGATTTGAAGTAAATTCTACACTTTGATTTTCCTTGAACTTGTCTCTGTCTTCAAATAATGTTAATTCAAGGACTTCATAGCTTGTTCTTCAATTAGACGTAAGACTTTGGTGGGCTCTGCGACGATCTTATTGATCTTTGCTTCGAACACCGTGAACCTCCTTGAACTTGGACTTAGAATTTAAATTTGTTGAAGTAGAATTTACTGTTTTGATCTTCTTCGAGTGTCAATTTCTCCTTCAAATAATGTTAATTCGAGGGCTTTGTAGCTTGAACTCGAATCAAATGCTAGAATTTGAGCAGCTTTGCAATGAATGCCTTGTCCTCTCACTTCAAATGCTGTGGATCTACTTGCACTTCGTAGAGAGAATTTCTAAACTTCCTTTAACTTCTCTCTGGCTTGAATGGCTTATCTTGTATGAAATGAGCTTTAGAGTACCCTTTATATAGATACTTGCGCCTAAGATCACTAGCTTATTTGGACTTCTTTTGATATTATCCAAAAGAATCAAAATTCAATTGGATAATTGTCTCCTTGATTTGATCTTATCTGAAAGATAATTTCAATTTAATGTTTTGATTTGATTGACCCATATTTGATTGAATTGGGATTTTGTTGACTGTAAAATTCGATTTGATTGATCAAAACACTTCATTTCAACATTTGGCAATATTTGATTCACCTAATAATTTATTCTAAAATATTAATTAAAATCCGAAAACAATAAATAGAAAATTCTAAATTAACAATTGACATGTTATTTTCCACATGTCATTTTCTATTTGGGCAAAAAAAAGTTCGTTTATAATTGCCCTCACTTCAAGGCATGATGACGAAGATATAGAGCGCCGATCGAAGATGTGACTTAAAGTTCTTAAACTAATTTTCGTGAAGTGTGTACTTGATTGACTCCCTCTTCGGTTGATGAATTCAATAACACTAAAGTCCTTTTTTTTTTAAAATCCGAACTCTTCCACCATCATCATCTTAAGCTAATTCCACTTCTTTTTATATCAACCCCAAACAATTGATATTGTCTATTGCTATGACTGGACTTGGGAATAAACCTGGAGCTGTCTTCGTACCCCCAATGAGAGGATCAAGTCATAAAGTAGTTCAAAGGAATTTCTTTCAAGGGAAAGCCCTTCACATGTTATACTCATGCAAGCCAGGAGTAACTTTTAGTTTAGGCTTATGCATTAGGAAGCAGACTTGAACTTGAATTTGAAGACAATTTATACTCATGTCAAAGAGTATACCTGGATTCCAATTTTTAGACGGTTTATGCTCATGTGAAGGAGTTAACTTGAGGTTGCAGACATATGAGTATACCTAGATTAGAATTTTTAGACAGTTTATACTCATGTCAAATAGTTAACTTGAGTTTGCAGACATTCTATAATCATGTCAAGAAGTATAATTGAACTTGAATTTGGAGACATTTTATACTTGTATAAGTATAATTGAACTTGAATTTGTAGACATTTTATACTCGTGTTGAGGAGTTCACTTAAACTTGCATTGTTTGCAAATACTTTGTACTCGTTTGGAAGGGCATACTTGGATATGAATTTGCAAACATTTTATATTCGTGTTGAGGAGCATATTTGGACTTGAATCTGCAAACATTCGATACTTATGTTAAGGAGTATACTTGAACTTGGATTTGCAGATATTTTATACTTGTATCAAGGAGTATATTTGGATTTGAATTTTTGGATATTTTATGCTCATGTTAAGGAGTATACTTGAATTTATAGATACTTTATGCTCATGTCAAAGAGTATATTTGGACTTGAATTCATGGATAATTTATACTCTTATCAATGAGTTCTTGAATATAAACTTGTAGACAGATTATACCTATATCAAGAAGTTTTTGAATTTGAATTTATAGACAGTTTATGCTTATGCCAAGGAGTTCTTGAATTTGAATTTGCAGACAGTTTATACTCAAATCAAAGAGTTCTTGAATTTGAATTTATAGACAATTTATACTCATATTTAAGAGCATCAAGTAGAGATCTTAATTTAAAGATTTGAAATTGTTTAGGCTCATATCTAGGTGCATGTGAAATTTAAAATAAAAAATTAGTTGCCCCCAACATCATCCTCGGGTTTATTGATATCAGCATTTTCTTGTCTATTTGCTATGATACCAAGTTGGATGTCATGAGCATGAGTAGCTAATTTTTCAAAATTGTGTGGCTTAATCCTTTGGAGAATGTATAAGAGCTCCTAATGGTCTTGAGTACACATCTCTACTGCAGATGTCTCTGAGAGTTTATCTTCGCAATTTAAACTTAGTGTAAGCCATTGGTTGATGTAATCCACTACAGATTCATCTTCCCACTGCCTAGCATTAGTAAGTTCAATCATGCTTATAGTTTGATAAGTCTTTTAGAAACGAGTTAAGAAATCTCTCTCCATTTGCTCCCAAGAGTTAATGGATTGTGGCCCCAAGTCAATGTACCAGTCAAAAGCGTTGCCTTTCAATGATCGCACGAACGGCTTCACAGTGAGATCAATATCAGTCCTTGCATTGTTGCATGTCTCAATGAAGTGGGAGATGTGCTACTTTGGACTTCCTTTGCCATAAAAAAATTGGAACTTTGGCGGTTGATATCCTATCAGCATTCTCAACGAGTCAATTCTTTTTGTATAGGACTTTACATATAGAAGAGAATTCTGAGGAGGCACTCCATATTGAGCTCTTATTATGTTGGTGATCATATCTTGCAATTGTTGGATGGATAATCTACCTACTAACAAATTTGAATAATTGACCTTCGGCTTAGATCCACATGCTTGTGGTATTTCATCATTTTGGTTTTCTTCTGCAGAATGACAAGGATAAGATTGGTGGTTGTGACTACATTCTCCGAGGTGGGCATGTTCAAGCTTGTTAATGTGTTGTGCAATTTGATGATGCTTGTTCTCCACAATTTTGTTGTAGATCTACTATAGCTTGAGCCACCTAAGCTAGTTGATTATCTATCGTCGTTGTTCGAACAGTCATAGCACGTATTCCAACAAAAGGGAAAGTTTTGGGCTTACTCACCTTTGGACTTGTAGAATTTGAATCATCCAATTGAGAAGAATCAACAATCTTGCCCCAAGTTAAGGGTACATTTGCAGCATCATTAGCAACTTTAAATGCATCTCTTTTAATTCCAATGAAGTTAGTTTAACTTTTTTATATTATATAGAAGAAAGAGATGAGGGCGAGGATCGGTCCCACCGAGTATGCCAAAAATTCGTTCATACAAATTTTACAGTGTGTGCAATAGAATTTTACAAGACAAGAAAATTACAATTTATCTTAGGAGAAAATAATATTCCCCTAATTCTTCCTTTGAAATGTAAACATGGAACTCGAATTTAGGACTTGAGATTTGAAGTGAATTCTACCCTTTCATTTTCCTTGAATTTGACTCTGTCTTCAACTAATGTTAATCCAAGGGCTTTGCAACTTGAACTTGGATTAAATACTAGAATTTGAGCAGCTTCACAATGAACACCTTGGTCCTCATTTCAAACGCTGTGGATCTTCTTGGACTTCGTAGAGAGAATTTTTAAGACTTCTTTTAACTCTTCTCTAGCTTGAATGACTTGTGTAAAATAAGTTTTAGAGCACCCTTTATATAGATGCTTGGGCCTAAGACGTCTAACCCACTTGGACTTCTTTTGATATTATCCAAAAGAATCATAACTCAATTGGATAATTATCTCTTTGATTTGATCTTATCCAAAATATAATGTCAATTTAATGCTTTCATTTGATTGGCCCATATTTGTAATTTGATTGAACTGGAATTTTCTTGACTGTAGAATTCAATTTGATTGATCACAAACCTCATTTCAACATTTGGCAGTATTTGATTCACCCAATAATTAATTCTAAAATACAAATTAAAATTAAATATTTATTTTTGGAATTAATTTAGTAAATCCCAAAGTAATAAATAGAAAATTCTAAATTGACAATTTACTTATTATTTTGCATGTGTCATTTTTTAATTGGGCAAAAAAAATGTTCGTCTACTTGTACAATCTATTACTTTATATAATATTAGATCATAATGATTTCCAGTGTCAAAGCAATGAACAAGATTCAAATATAATAAATAAATTAATGCCAACACTGAATTTTTAATTTTTTTTAACATCAAAGAGTAAAAGAGAATTGTGGAAGTTTAAAGTGGGAAACTATCAAGAAAGTGGAGATTAAGAGTTTGATATGAATATGAATTTTATACAAAATACAAGACATCCAAATATAAATAACAATATTTTAAAAGATAAAATAATACAAATACTAGATTAGAAAAAATAAAGATTTTTAAAAATTTTATTTGTTTAAAACATAAAAACATTGTGTTCTAAATTTTTAAATATTTATAATATAATAATAGTTTTGATAAGAAATTGTATTTCAATACTTTTAAAGTAAATCCATGAAGAAATAAATTTTAAAAATTTTAAAAGAAGTTCTCTGCATTGTAATTTTATTTGTGTAAAAAAATCCAAATATAAATTAAATATTACAAAATAATGAAACTATAAAATTCTAAGATAGTATAATATTAACTTAAAAAATAGCATTATTTATATTTAGATATTTTTTACAACATACAAAATCCAAAGGACTATGTTACTAGTGAAATTTAAATAATGTTACAATAAGAATAATTTTTCTAAAATTGAATTTTGAATAAGAAAAAAGAATGTACAAGAATCATATATTTATTATGTTGGGAATTGGTGCTTTAAAATTCCCTACTAAGGAAAAGAGAAAACCTAGTTGAGGATAGAATCCTATTCTAATTAGGATTTCTAATGATTTTTAAATTTTTCTTGTTTCCTTATTGGTCTAGGTTTTTTTTATTTCCTAATTGATTTTCGGTTCTAATAGTAAATTTGTCCCTTTGGTTCTTTTAGGGCTATGGTCTAATGGTCTAGTGTGAGATTTTTAGGCTATATTTAGATGGTGTCTTTCATGGCACTTTTGAGTTTTAATACACTTTGTTCTGGAGGGAGTTTGAGAAAAATATATATTGAGAGGATTTGTTTATGCCTTCTGTAATTCTCTTTGAGAAGTGGCATTTTAATTGCTTTTGTACTCTTGCATGGAGCGTCTCTATTTTGGTGTTAGTAAATTATCTCCTCTTTGCCTGTAGACGGAGCCCTGTTTTGGGAACCACGTAAATTCCTTTTGTCTGCTTTGTTAATCATGTTTCTCATTATGTTTTTATATGTGCTTGCTATGTTGGTTTGGCCAATTTGACTTATAACAAGTGGTATCAGAGCCCTAGGTTGGTCGTTTCTACTAATTGTGATATTTGGTATGGCTTTTGATTATGTGAAGTTTGAGAAAATTGATTTGAAGACACGATTTCTTTTATGGAAGTCATTTGATGATGGTTGTGACACTAGGATTTGGACTACAACCTGTTTGGAATGAGATGATGCTTGTGATTTTGGAAATTTTGCAGGTTGGTTGTACCTCTCTTGTGTGTATCGATAGAATTTGGATACTAACTGACCTGTGTTTTGACAGTTAGTGATTTGTTATGAAGGTGGAATTATCTTTAGAAATATTTAGACTTTGATGAAGCCTTGACAAAATTTTTGGGCTGCAGATTTTTTTCTACTTGCTAATACAGCTTGGCCCATTGCTGTAGTTTGGATAATCTCTTATCTAGTTGATGATATAAATCTTCTCCTACTCAAATTGTAGGTTCATTTGTGCTTACTGTAGGTTCAATTGTTTGATGCCCTTTTAAAGATTTGTGAGAAGAGGAGTTTGATTGCCCTATGGAATATTTTGAAGATCTTGATGAATTTCAAATCAAGGTAAAGATTTGTTAGGAATTGGTATTTTGAAATTCCCATTAAGGAAAAAAATAAGTGGAAGATCAAATCCTATTATGTCTAGGATTTTTGGAAAATTTTTTCATTGTCTCTTGTTTCCTTATTGGTTTAGGTTTCTATATTTTCTAGTTGATTTTTGGTGCACCTATCATAAATATGTCCTTTTGTTCTTCTAGGGCTATATAGTCTTATGGCCTAGTGTGAAATGTTTTAAGCCATCTTTATATGGTGTCTTCTATGACCCCTTTGAGTTGTGACACACTTTTGTTCTTGAGAGAGTTTGACAAAAATATATATCGGGAGGATTTTTTATGCCTTTTGTAATTCTCTTGGAGAAGTGACATTTTGATGTCTTTCATACTCTCATTTGTAATATCTCTTGATGGTGTTGGAAAATTATCTCTTTTTTGCTTGTGGATGTAGCCCTAATTTGCGTGAACCATATAAATTCTTTTTGTCTACTTTGTTAATCATGTTTCTCATTATGTTTTCTTATGGGCTTGTTATGTTGGCTTTTGCCAATTTGACTCACAACATATTATGATCCGTGAAAATTTCAAAGATTACTTCATATAAGTTGTAACACCCCGAGATTTTTCAAATTAAAATTTTCGAATCATTGGTTTCGTAAATTAAATTGATTTCAAATAAAACGAGAATGAATTAATTTCAAGAGATGTTTTTAACACCCGAAAATAATTTCCTCAATTACACCCCGATATCTTGGTCCAATACATTTTATTAAGCCCTAAATTAAGCCTAAACAAGACCCCAAATCAGTCACACCTTAATCCAATTAGTTAGGCACTTAAAACCACTAATTAAATAAATAAAAACATGAAATGATGGAGAGGTATGGGCTGGAAATTCCAATCTGCAGAAGGCATGGGCTTCCACCGGATTTTGCTTCAATCTCCATGATGGTTGGTGGAATTGGTGAGATGATGGCTTAATTAATTCAACAAAAATGTGCACCAAGCATTTGAAACCTTCTTTTGGCTATAAATCAACACATAAGATGCAGTCTTTTCATATTTCTGAAGCTCTATTTTCCACTCCCTTCCTCTCTATCTCTCGGCCGCACTAACACACACATATACACTTGGATTATCTTAAGGAAACAAGAAGAGTTTTGAGAGGAAAATCTAGGTGGTGGTCTACTCGAACCTCCGGTAAGTTAAGATTTAGTTGCCTCGTGATTTTTAGTAAGTTGTAACTTAAGATTAACCTAGAACTTGATATTTTTGTCTCTAGATGTTGATCTTTCGAATTGCTCGGTTTCTAGCATCTTAAGCTCCTGACGACAAGTAAGACTTACGGAACTCTTTTATCTTCCATACAATCATATGCTCTTCACTTCCATGCTTTATTCGTTATGTATATTGAGCTTATGATGTTGTTGTTAATCATGTCGTGACACTTGCGATTATGAGCTTTGTTATGTCATTGTTGCGTTTCTTGATATTCTATGATTCGATATTCTTGATATGCTAGACCTAAGGCTTGTTGGATTCCTTAGACATGAATACTTATGTCTTAGTTTGGACACAAATCTTTGGACCATGGACTAAGGGGGAGGACTTGAACAATTAAAAAATGTAAGAAAAGAAAAAAATGACAGTCTCTTGTATAAGCTTCGGTTAGCGCAACACTTAACTTCTTAACCACCGAAACTTGACTTCCACGCGTCCAAATGACTTATATAATATACTGTTGGAAACTTCTTTGAGTGTAGATGCTTTTAAAAATAAAACTTATAAAAAAAAAGAAGGAAAATGGGCGAAAATGGACTCGGAAGGCCGACTGCCATTTTCGTCGTAATCCAATTACGTTTGTTTTATCTTCAATTTCTTGGCTTTGAAAACTCAACTTTCCCTCATCCGAATGACTCATATAATATACTGTTGGAAACCTCTTTAAGTGTAGATAATATTAGAATTTTGATTCACACAAAAATATGGAAAATTATAGCCAAAAACATCTATTGAACACGACCCGCCAGATTTTCGAGAAGCTGGATGGAATCTGCCTTGACTTCCACTTTCAAAAATGTAAAAATTGGATTTTTCCTTATCGAATTAACCCGAAAAATATACCATTAGAAAGAATATTGAGTCTAGTTAATTACGGAGTTAAAATACAGATTTTAACT
>JACFYI010002414.1:9669-24191 GCA_014898755.1 Handroanthus guayacan
TGTTATGGGGCCATGTTAACGTTCCATACTGTTTAAGGGAGCGTATTTGTGAAAATGCATATAGGATCGAGTACGGGGACACTCGAGCATTTGTTGATCCTAGATATTAATTATGATTATGTGGAATGCTTAATTTCTTCCCTTTCATTGTGGGGTAGCATGAATGCTCCTTACTAGTCGAGGGAATATCTTTGTGAAGATGCATTTAGGATTGGACCGAGGATTTTTGAAACATTTGATGATCGCAAATGTGATTTGTGTCGATATCGATTATGTAGATATTTATTTGAAATTTCACTTATTATAATTACATCATTTAATCTCAAAAATTTGTCATGAGCACGAGATCCATGCATAATATATCATGAAAAATGGTTACAATGTGACATTTATTTTAAGTTGGGAATTATCCGTCTCCGAAAGCCTTAATGTTCTTCCAATTTGGCGTTTATTCCTTTATCGAACGTCAAATTGCAAGTGTAGTTACCCCAAAAAATTTTGTGAGGGGTAATTATATTTTTCAATGTAAAAAAAAAAAAAATCTTAGAATTTTTAAACTATTAAGTGTCAGGTGCCATTCGAAAATCTTGACAATTTCTTTTTTCTCTCTATGCTGTGGATTAAATTACACGAACCTCCTTGGTTAAACTCTTTCATGCTTTTATTTCTTAGTTAGATACATGTTTACCTAAATGAGATATACTTAAATTTAAGAAGAAATAATCATAGACCAATATAAATACAAATTTGCTTATTATGCGGTACGTTGTTGTCAGGATTTTGTAAAAATGAACAAATTTTGGGGAAGATTTTGTTATTTTTCATGTCAATTAACAACGAATTTGTAGCCATCAAGGATCATCTACGTTACCAAAATTGCAATGAATCTTACTTATCATATTATTGTAATAAATATTTAGTACACATAATATATATCCATAAACTATAATATGAGATGAAATATCTTAAAAAATTCGATGATTCGAAACAATATTGCACATAAAACAGAAGATTCGAACAGCTACAAATATGTGATCTACTAGCGATATTTTTACGAACTTTAATTTTCATATTGGGTACAGGTCTAGATGTAGCTTTCTATTTAAAGAGACTCCAAGAACCTTTTCTAGATTGCCCAATCAATGGTCTCTACTAGTTCTTTTCAAGATAATGATATTCCTCTAAATATTGCACAAATGATTATTCCCAAGTTCTTGTCAAGATAATGATGTTGAACTAAATATTTCACAATTGATTGCATAGAAATAATGAAGGATAGATTATACACAATTATAACATAACCAAATTAATCGAAAGAAAATGAATGGACAATATTTGACTAATTTTATAAGTTTTTCAGAACATGTCATGTGATATTTGGCGAAAATTTTAAGATAATGAGTTAATAATGTCCAAATATGGTGTATTAACTAATAGCTTTATGTAAAAGGATATGTAATATAAAATTATTTATTAAAATATAACATTACATTTTGAATATGGGCATTTAAATACAAGATTATTCTCAATGTTTAATTAAAAACATTTTCACGTTCTATCTTTCGAGGTATTTATCATGCATATAGAGAGTTTAGAGGTGAGTGTTTCTATAAAAAAATTTCAATTGCTCTGCGCTAGTAATTTACGCTCTGCATTTATAACCCCCATTTTTATTTTAGCATGATAAATAGCATATGACCATTGATAATGCCAGAACCACATTTCTAATCCCAGAGCAACTTTGTAAATTGAGTTCTATAGTACCCTTGCAGTATTATGAATTTCTTTGGGAGAAAATTGTACTCCTTTTGATGTTTAGTTAAACTTTCACAATTCTATCTCAAAACTATACCTCATAATGTTTTAGGATATACATTTTTGAACTTCAATGACATTATTTTCAGTTCTTTTTATATGTAGATAGTTGAGAATATATTAATTCTTCTACTACATGGTTGAGTGACGCATTTTCAAGTAATTAAGTGCAGTTTTATATCTCTGTCCTAGTCTCTCCTCTTTTATTTCAGAAGGTATCAATACATTCTTTTAAAAATGCCACGTTAAAGACTCTAATGAAGTGGTGGTTGACCATTTTGTCATTAATCAATTTTTTTTTAAAAAAAAATAATAATTAAATTCTTATTTATTAAATGATCATTTAGCTTCACTTTCTTGAAAACATTTGGATGATGTCAACAACTTTAGCAAGTAAAAGTATTATTTCCTACAATTAACAAGAAATTTATCATTCTTTCCACTTCATTAAATCACCTATTATACTCCAAGATTGTCCTTGATTTGTTTAGTGAATTTTTATGAGAATAAATCATTCTCATGAATAAAAATATTTACTTTTTATTGATTGTTTAGAAAAATGATTACGTTCAATCGATGTATTATCAATATATCAATACATTCAAAAATCATATATATTATCAAACACAAGAAAAATCCTCCAAATTACTATACAGTTTACACTAGAACCAAAACTATCCTGCGAGAGATGAAAACCAACAAGCCACGAGAATCGTACTCATAATCTCGTGATTATGAAACTTCCCCTTACCATTAGGACATTGGCTATTTTCTATGTATGAAAAGGTTCAAATACAAATATTTGCATTCAACTAATGAAGGGCATTATTGTCCAATTTGTGAAATTTGCTCTGGCATTAGTAAGTTTCGTGGCGTTATGCATAAACATATGATACATTATATTATATTATTGTAATAGTATCACTGATGGAGTACTGTTCTACAATCTCTAGCTGCCCCAGCTAGAGCGAGGGAGAAGAACAGCTGTACTACGAAATGCACTTCCATTTCAAGCTCTACATTTGCGATCTACAATTTCTGGAGAATTTCATGTTTTTTGGAAACTAACAAATTTAATTTTGGCTTAAAAAATTTGCGAAATGAGGGTTTTGGGGGACTCGTGGTGTTTCTGTAACGGCGGCGGTAAGTCGGAGAGAATGAAGGCCAGCATTTTCTCCGGAAAGGCTCCTGCAATGGCTAGAATAGCCGGCGGAGGCTCCGGCTTCTTGATCCACCGGAATCTGCTTCTCACTACCCACGCTAATCTTCCTTCTGTCGCAGCTGCTGAAGCTGCCGAGATCCGACTTCACAGTGGCCTTTCTGCTAGCCTTTTCCCTCACAGGTGAGTTTTGGGTGATAGTGTGTTAAATTGCTAGGTTGTCTCCTGTTTTGGTACTTTGGAATGTGATGAGTTGGAGAGGAATGGATGTGTTGAACTTTTTTTCTTGGTAAATAATTGCTCTTTTACTTTTTCTATTGATGTTGTGAAATGTAGATAGATGGCTGGATGATTAAATGGAGAGAGCGTCAATGTCTCTGGCTGAATGCTCTTTATTTGGAGTGTGAATTTCTCACGGTTCTGATTTATTTTGGATCTGATAGAGATCATCAATTGAACTTATGATTGCTCTAAGATAAAAGATTGTCGGACATTGTCCATAATTTGATGCGATTGACCACCATCATATTGGGAAGCAAGTGATGACTCTGTATGCTATGGTGTCATTCAAGTACTGTGAAAACAAGATTCTTTAACTAAACTGTTAAATATTTTACATTGCAACTGTAATGATTTATCATCTTGCTCTACACTATTTCAGAAAAGATATGATACTTATGGCAGCTGTACCAACAAGAATATTAATTTAAAATGACAAAGATACTAATTTTTATGGCCATCTTTGTTTGTATTTATATAACAGTGAAACTATAGTTGCTACTGGGCATTGAGTTCATGATTTGTTGCTTCATGCTATTTCCGCGTAGCCAAGTGGGGGGCTGGATTTGCAACCTTACCGTGTTGACTCATAATTTACTATGGAACTGATAAAACTTTTCACAAGCAGGACAAGTGATATTATGGCTGCTTCCTCTTTTACCTTTAACGCATGCATCTTGTTAATAGTTTTATTAACAAGTTAAATTCACTCATTATTAGTAATTAGTGTAATTATATAGTTTGCCATCTTATTCTGCTTTTGGTATCCAACGATTCCAATCAGCAACAATATCTACACACTTCCTCTAGGGTGATACTGCACGCATGCTAATAACTCTTATTATTCTCCCTCTAATGCTTTTCCTGATCTGAGTTAACAACATTGCAGAGGTTGTTATGATGGTAGTATAACTCATAAAGGATCTGAAATGTCATGCATCTGAACCAATGATTCCTGACAGCTGTTGTAGGTTAAGATTAAGGAGAAAATACCTCTGCAAGGATTTCTACATATGTCACTGGAGACCAACATAATATATGATTATAGATGTTCCTTTTTTGTTCTTTCTTTCTTTTCTTTTCTCTTTTTTTTTGTCTTGTTTTTTTTTTTGTTTTTTTTTTGTTTTTTTTAGAGCCTGATAGCACTCAATTGTATCTTTGGGGGCGGGGTGGCGAAGAAGAAATAAGAAAATCTAATGCTTCTATAGTTTTGCGATCTTTCACCAGTGACAAGTCTGATAACAAGTGTCCTGTGAGTAGGTCCCACTACATCCGTGCTCTCGAACTTCTGTGTTTGCTAAAATTGCATCAGTCGTAAGGACCCATTGTCCTTGAGGAGAGAGCTCATGTGATATGGTTTGTGCTCCAAAAGCTCTTTGCTTTGGAAGGCATCCGATTCTTCTTCTATTTTAGCTAATAAGTGCTTCTAAGGTTCAGATATATTTGGAATGTCTATATAGACATATTTGTGATCTTTTCCTTTAACCTGTAAGGTCACAGAATTTCACCTCTACACCACCTACTATAATCGAATATCCCTGAAACATACAGAATGATTTGTTTTCCTGCTCGTGCTGCTGTCATTGTCCTGGTTTATTAATGTTGATAGAATATATATATATATATATATATATTTTAACAGAGAGGAAAGAAATAGAAATAGAAATAAAAATAAAAAAAAGGGAAAAGAAAGAAACAAAAGGGATGGCAACTGCCCATCCATACTAGAATCAATGCTTTTCCTAATATCATCTACTATTAATGACAGGTTCTTTATTACAAGCTCTGTTCTTGATCTTACAATGGTGGGCCTTGATGCCCTGGATGGAGAGTCAAACGCACCCGTGCTGCAACCTCACTACTTGAAAACTTGTTCAAAACCAAACCTGGAGCTTGGAAGCGTAGTTTATCTTTTAGGATATACAGATAAACAAGAATTGACAGTGGGTGAAGGGAAGGTAGTAATAGCTACTGACAATCTAATAAAGTTGTCTACTGATGGAGTAACGTGGAGCCCAGGTTCTGCTGGTTTTGACGTTCATGGGAATCTTGCATTCATGGTTTGTGATCCTATGAAGCTTGCCACATCTCCAAACACCAAATCAACGACAACTTCATCATCTTCAACCTCATCATGGAAGAAGGACTTCCCAATGCAATTTGGTATCCCGATCCCCATCATCTGTGATTGGTTGAACCAGCATTGGGAGGGGAGCCTCAATGAACTCAACAAACCCAAATTGCCTTTGATTCGTTTGATGTCCTCTGGTCAGAAAAGTGAGCATTCTTGTGCATCATTAACAATGCGGCGAGTGTTTAAGTCAACCGAAGGTGAAAATGAGGGGACTCCAACATCATCAAATATAATGTCTATACCTGCAAGACATCCGGCACCAAACCCCAGTGTTGTCAACACATTGGAAGACAAGATCTCCACAGATGATCCACAAGGCGCGACTCATGTCCATGGTATTCCGACTCCAGAAATATCCGAGTCGCCAATGTTGACATCCCCCGCAGTTAGGAGGAAGGATGTTACTTATGCACAGCTTCTGGATATCAATTTTCCACCAAGAACTGCTAAAGCTACATTATCACCACAATCATCAAGAGAAAAACTGCCAGACTCTGATCCAGATTATGTCAAGCATTTATTATTACACCAACCACAGGAAGGCCAGCAACATTTTGACAGACGACAAACTGGCCCTGCTGCAGATGCTGAATCAACAGGATCCGTGAATGGTGCCCAGTGCGACATCCAATCAGGTTCTAACTCAGAAGCTCCATATGAATACAGCAGCGAAGGAGAAACCACCATGTACTCTGCAGAAACTGCTGAAAGCCGTAACTATACTAGTCCTAGAGAGGGAAAGTTTCATCTAGTCGGGAGGAGCCAGAGTTGCGTAAGTCACAACAGATGGGGCCCGCTGCAGAAAACTCCCGTTGCTCGTGGGATAATGCTGGAAAAACACCGGAACTTTGTGCAAGGCAGGAAAGTCTATTCACAAGGCGCAGCTTCTCAAAGGAGCAACGACTACTTCAGCCCAACGGTTTCTTCGATCATGAAAAAGCGCAATAACTTGGAGCGACCAAACAGGCCTAAGCAAAGCTCAATTTATTCATCTCCAAGGTGGAATTTCTAAATTATAGCTATAGATAGCTGCCTTTTTATTTATTTTCTTTCCTATACTTGTATAATTCATTGTGATAATTAATAATAAGGTAAAATGTAAAGTACCATTTCTTGTTCTTTTCAATTGGAGTACAAAGAAAGTGGTCTTTTTGTTAGTAAACAGCCAGTTTGTTGTGTATAAACTTAAAACATTTGCAGTTACATCATGTGATATTGGATGGGCTCAAGATTTATTGTTTTCCTTAAGGGAGAATTATGTTAGCATTTCTGTAGTTTGAGAAATTACAATAATAATCTATATCATTAGTTCAACTGAGTGAATTGAAGGGAGTTTGTGTAACATAATAGATCGCATAAATATCTTATATATTGATTGAAATATTACAAGTTGATCTCATCTTCGAGAGATCTATTTGTAATATTATGTATGCTTTGTTAAGTTCAAAGGGTATTATTATAATTTTTCAAATTATAAGGGTGTTTTTGTAATTAGGTAGAATGTTAAAGGTTGTTGAAGTAATTATTCCTTTTCTTAATTCGCACCACCCAAGATTGGACCAAAACTTAAAACCTATTCTCTATTGGGTTTTGTCAAGGATTTCATTTGAGTCTCAAACCTTTTAGGTCCAACTTTGTGGCTTCTTTGTGGTAATATGATGCATATTCTATAATTAAAAATTTATAATTACCCTCTTCTTTTTCTTTCTTTACTCTTCTTGTCCTATGCGTGAAAAAATATATTGTATATTAAACTAGGTATAAATGACAAAAACCATGCATCAAATCCATTGCTTTTTGCTTTTTCTTTTTTGTCCTTTTTACTTTTCCTTTTTCACCAATAGGTTCCTCCTTTTAATGGAATCCTAGATGTTCATGACAATGTAATGGAATCCTAGACGTTCATGACAATGGATTCTTTCTATTCTACAACTAATGATTTTATGTTGACTTGTCAACATGGTTCATATATGTTAATACTAATATCAACCCTTTATATTTAAAATTATTGCAAAACATGTCAATGATAGATAATGAATGACTATACAAACAAAAATGTTAAAAATATTATAAAAATTTTATGGGAATGATTTCTATGCATATGATTCTTGAGAAAGATTATAAATTGCATGATAGTAAAGATTCGTGGTAAAATATGGAGGTCAAGTTGCAATGAGCTATCATATCGCGGAACATGTACTATTTAAAGATTTTGTTGAGTGGAAAAGAGGTACTATATACAAGTCTCATGCCATCCATTTTTCGATGTAATTCGGGATTTTCATCATAAGCCTTCCGATTGACAGGCTTGCATTAGTTAGATATTTATTGTCCCCATAAACATCGCCAAATGAGATTTGACTGTCAAGCACAATTGCATTGAGATATTATTCTATCTGTGACATATTTATGGGGGCTTTTGTCACACATGATGCAGGCAAGCATATATGTAAAATCCTCATGCACCTAAACTATTTAATATGCAACACAACCATATACCTTAATATAAAATTTAAAAAATTATCACTGTTTTTTAATGGATGAATAGAAATCCTATCATTTTTCATATCTAAATTATACAACAAATTATCATTATTTATACACTTCGTAGTCAAAACATTTGTCACTATATATACTAATGAAGCATTGCATTCATTAGCAAAAGTTCGTTCACACCAATGCTTGTTCATTTCATGAATATACCATCAAATTAAATTTAATTACTCTATTTAGTAAAAGTTTCAATGACTAAAGCATTATACAACAAAGATGGAATATTGAAGAGATAAGAAAAATCTAAATGGAGGAAGCTTTAATTGCATTGTAATGTTGAGAACCTTTGGCGAAAAGATTAAGGTTCTTTTACTCATTGTGTGATGGGACAAAATCTTGAAAAATGGAGAAAAAAAAAAAAAAGAAAAGAAAAGAAAAAGAAGAGGTAAAGTGAAGATGAAAGATTTAAAATACAATTTTGAAAAGTAATGTGTGATCCCATAATCTTTTTCCTTTCAAAAGAAGGGGTTGGCATTGAGGCCCACTTAATTAGAGCCACATAAATATGTATAATACAATGAGGATTTCTTTATTTTCATTGATTATGAAAGATATCTAATTATAATCTTTCATAATCAATGAATATTAAGAAATCCTCAGTGCCCATAAAGTACATAAATTTTCATAGTGCAATATAGTTGTTATATTTCTGGAACCAAGATACGTAACATCAACTTTATTATATAAAAAAAACATTACTTTCATACATCAACACTTATTTAGAAAGAGCGGGTTGGTATTCAAATTTATCTAATCTTTTAATATGATCATGTATAAAGATTGAAAAAACTTCTAATAGGTCAAATAAATACAAAGTTTTTTTTTTTCAAATACATAAATAGCTCATATATGCATCAAAACTTTAATTATGTCATGAAAATACTATCTTATTTTTGAATAAATAAGACTGGAAAATAATTATTTTTATTTTTCGGATAAAAAAATTCTTTCAAGGGAATTTAGTAATTTCGTTTCTAGAAATATTGCATATCCTAAAATAATATGACTACGAATAATAATTACCTTGTGGCCTGGTGATGGACATTCTATTATGTATTACGCATAATTCGTATGGACAATTCATATTACCAAACAATTCCAACACAATCATTATTAGCTATCACTCTCTTATATTTAACTGCCAACGATAACAACAACCATGGTACAAGCATCGCCAGCTTTTAGATAAAGTGGTATTATTTATCCCTTCTTATAAGAGAGGTGCCAGGCTCGATGCCTAATATCTGCTTCTATTATCCCAATCTTAAAAACTAGAAATAAGAAAAAATCAAAGATAGTGCGAGTACCGTATTGCTAACAATAGACTAATACTGCTCATCCTAAAAATCAATAAATCTTTGTTATGTGAAATCCTAAAATAGCAATCACAATGTTGTAATTACTTTTTTTTATGCCACTAATGTTTTACAACATCAATGCATTTTTGAAGTAGTGTCAATTAGTGTTGGATGTCATCCTACCCAAAGACATTATGCCCCAATCACTCTTTGAAGGGTCCATAACTTCATTTTATAACCATAATAATAATTTCCAAAATATTATATTTCATATGAATGGGCAAGGGGGCCTCAACCCAACTCAAATTTGTTTGTACCTTTCCTAAAAACTTTTAGAATCTACAATCTTTGTTGTAATAGATGTTGTTTAATGACCATAAATTAAATTCACAGGACGCTCCCAAGAATACTTCACTTAACTTTTCTTTTCATATAATAATAATAATAATATTCTAGGGTCCCTCTTCTAGATGTGGACATGATGTGAAACTTTATTGCATGCCAAATCCCTTGTAATTGAACAAGGGAAAAAAAAAATCAACTTTGATTGGATAATATTTGATACATGTATACCTAATAATTAAAATACAATCGATGCATGCATATGTGTGATTATAAGTTCACAATGACTGTGAGTCATATTGTGATAATCAATGCATAAATTACAAGTATGAGATCTGAATATGTAATACTGAGACGTTCTGGTAACATAACATGGAATTATTATGTGATAATTGATTATATTTAATTTTTAAATGATTATTAATTATTACTCGTGCCCTATTAGATCATGTAATAGAACACTTGCAAAGTTGTCCGTAACACCGTCCCTTATACTTTTTAAAAGGAATACCAAAAAAATAATAATAATAATAAACTTTTTATATTAAATAATATTCTATCTTATTATAACAAATAGGAGTTCAACTAACAAGAGACACTAAAATTAATATGTGACATCTATCACCAACAATAATTATCTTTTTTTATTTTTTATTTTTTAAAAATAACAATAATTATCATTTAGGGTGTTATTGTCAAAAAGCGATGGCCCAAAACTTTGACTTATGTCCTCAAGACTTCTTGAAAGAATACAAAAAATAAAATAAAATACAAAATATATCCACACTATATAGAGAATTTTCCTTGATACTTTATGACTTTCTGAATTATGTTTCCATCCTTGGAATGTGAGATATATACTGACATACTATTCAAGGTTTAGAAGACAAAAAAAGATCAAATTTCTATAAAGGAATAAAATGATTTATATACTATAGTTTTGCCTTGATAATAGTGATATAACTTAGTCCTTGTAATGTTCTTAATTTCTTGGTAGACACACTTTGTCCCTTGAATGACGCGTTAGGTAACATTTAAATCTAAAAAATAAAATATAATACTAATTCTTGGCAAAATATTTTTTTTCTATTTTTACCTATTTTTTATGTTTCTTTTCACTACTTTTCCTTTTTATCCCCTTTTTATATTTAGAAGATACGTATTATTACTACTACTACTATTATTATTACACTACAGGAAAATATCTTCTTCACTAACGAAAAAAATTCACAATAAATTTAAGAAATTCATCACAAACTGTTTCATCATAAATTTGTAAGTATATATTGTGTCACAAATTAATTTTGTGATAGAATTGAAATTCGTCACAAGACAAACTTTTGTGATAGAACTTTTCATTACTGGCTAAAAGTTGTTATACAAATTAGATACAAGTACTTCACAAGTGTCATTATTCATACATATTTTGCTCATTTTTTAAATTTGTTAGGAATTCACCAAATATCCGTCACAGATGTTGTCTATTCATAATTAAATAGAAAACTAAAACAAGAACTCTTGCATCCAATGGAATTTTTATTGAAGGTAAAAATTTTCTCAACAATTCATCCCTTTACATTGATACAAATAGAGTATCAATAGTAGCAAAAAGGTTTTTGTCAATCTCATATTTGCACAATACAATAAGATTTGTTTGTTTTATCATAGATCACACCGGATTGGACGTGCGTGTTTTACCATAGATCCCATCTCATCGACGTCTGATCTTGCCTTTGTAACCGTAGATGCAAATCACATGTCTAGATCTAGGCTTGTTACCCAAAATTAAATATACAAGCCACTTTAAATAATTGGTATAAATAGCAAAGATCATATCAATTTGAGATACACATTTTATTATTTTTTTCAACCAAGGTTTACGACATTGTTATCCTATCACTTACCTATATACTAATTTAAGCATTAGAGGCTCTGCGTAGGGACCATCTTTAAACCCTATTGATCTTTCTTTGATTTCAAATTATGACCAATTTGATAATAATTTGACCCATTTTTCAAACTTCGTTTGAAGTTTCCCTATCTTAAATAGTCAAATCCAGATAATTTCAACCAGCTAACCTCGGGTCACATATGTCCCATTTATAAATTTAAAAAATATAGTTCAACACATTAAAATTACTATAACACCCCAACAATAGCAATTTCTACCAAAGCTATTATTTAAAGAAGATTATATATCAAACTTCAACAAAGAAAAAAGCTTAGTATACTTGACAAATTTTCAAAGAGATGAAGAATTTAATCAAGTTGTGGGGTCGAAATGAAGAAGAAAAGAGTGAAAAAAGAGGAAGAAGAAAAGTAGAAATTAATGGCAAGGGTAAGAAGAAATTCATATTATATTAAGGGGGGTAAATATTATAGAGTAAATGTCACTAAGCCACCTAAACTATGCTCATTTTTGCACTTTGCAACCTAATCAAAAAAACGTTTCACTTTGCCACCTTAACTTTGCGAAAATTTCATTTTGCAACCTGAGTACATTTTCCGGGGAATATTCCACCGGAATATTCCAACATTAAACACGTGTCTTAATATGAAGATAGAAAAATTCTCACTTTGCCACCTGAACTTCACGAAATTTTGCACAATGCCACCTACCGATGGCATATGTCACCGGAAAATGTACTGAGGTTGCAAAGTGAAAAATTTCGCAAAATTCAGGTGGCAAAGTGAAACGTTTTTTTGATTAGGTTGCAAAGTGCAAAAATGAGCATAGTTCAGGTGGCTTAGTGACATTTACTCAATATTATATTTTGTAATCCAACTAATGGGAAGTGAGGTTTTATTCATTAGTATATTGGTGGAGTTGTAGTAACCAAGTTGGGCATTACTCCATCGAGTTTTGGCAAAAGAAATATTCTGTAGCGGTTGGGTTCTTTCAGTTGAAATAGTCACATCAAGTTCTTCCGACCCTTCCTTTTTTTATCAAAAAATAAAAATAAAAAAAATGAAAGGAGTAAATTGTTTCTTGATCCAGAATTTACGGGGCGAAGTGTATTTAACTATACTTTATTCAACTATTACAAATTTTAATTATTAATATTTTTTTGGTATACTAATATTTTAATGATCCCCGCTAACCTTATTCTATTACAATTAATCATAGTTTAGTACTTAATAACATTATAGTTTGTCGGCCACAAATGTCATTACAGCCACCAAGATAGAGACAAAATGCTTTCCCCCTAATTAGTTGTACACTAATTATTATTAATTGATTGTCACTATTACCATGAATTATTGCAGTCGTTTTGAATTTTTGTGTTTTAATTTCAACTTTGCAAGGTTATGCGATAATATTATTTTAAACATTCTCAATTGGGCCCTCTTCTTATTGTCCCATTTTGAGGAAAATAAGGAATATGAAACACTTGGTATACTGTGGTCTCTTCTTTTACCCATTGAGACATTTAAAAAATAAAAATTTCATGAAATGCATATAGAAGAAATAATATTTTGAAATGATTAATCATTGTGGATGAACTTGATGATGGTAGCTAGATTTGTCACAATTAAATCATGTCAGCCGTGCATTCTAAACACCCCGAATTAGAATAAGATAAAACTACACATTTAATAAGTTTTAGTCCTGAGTTATTGGACTTGTTTTATATCTATTGACCCAAACTTTCTAATTTAAGTATGGAAAGATTTTCGATGAGTAAATTTTAGAAACTCTAATCGTGTTCTTTTATTTTAGGTCAAGATTTATCTTACCTTTTATGTACAATTTGGTCTATTCTCATTTCTTATAAATCGAATAATTTATTAGACGGCCCATATCAATACTGATCATTTTAAAAATTTTAGACATTAAAAAAATAAAAATAAAGTTCATATTAAATGTTTCCAAGAAAAAATAAAATGTAATAAAAAAGTAACATGCATGCATGTAACATGTTGTACAAACGACATGTGCCCTTTTGTTTTTCTTAAATAAAAACTTATTTATCTTGTTGTAGTGCTCTAAGTGTCGGTGCTCTATGCCGACTTACCGTACAATCTTAAGAAATGAATCTACTACTATTATTTATGCAATAATGTCATAATAAATATTTAGTGAATTAATTACCTAAATTCCCAAATTACTTTTTATATGTGGATATTTTTCATTTTCAATACCATTTCACGAATAATTGTCAAGTATATTTATTTATAATCAGATATTATTGTATGATGTATATTTATAATACAGAACAAAATATAAAACGTGTGTTCACATAAAAGTTCAAACCGAACCCTCAATTTGCAAGTTTCTCACTTAATTTGAACTGACGAACTGAATGTGACTTGACTAATTTAAATCCTCGAACTCAAATATGAAGGGCGTTTCAAATTTATTTGTAATACTTTACTGTAAAGTATTTAATTTCGAACCATCTCAAAATAAACTAATTATCACAACTTCAGTAAGATCTCTCAAACACACTAAAATTATTTTGCTAAAAAACAATTAATTTATGACTACTAAAATAAACATTTAAATTCAAGTCAACAATTTTGATATTTTTGTCAATTAGTGACATGCATGGAAATGCAAAGACTAAATTTTGTGAAAATGAAAAATAAATAAATGATTTTAGCCATGATGAACCACATAAAGTTGAAGCCATCATGCAACTTTTTCATTTCTAAACCACCACCATCATACAAGCTTTATTATTTTTCAATCTCGGTTTCATTGCATCCATTGCTAGTGAAAGTATGCTATTTTTAAGAATATATATATATATATATATATAAAATTTTAATTCATTTTTCTTTATTGTCTGTACCTTTTTAAAATATTATATACTCCTATTATTATAATAATAATAATAATAATAATAATAATAATAATATATAAGACATCTATTAAGCTCGTCACACACCTTGGCTTTATCATATATACATACACATGTATATATTCATTATACAAATG
>JACFYI010002414.1:71659-82877 GCA_014898755.1 Handroanthus guayacan
TTTTTAAGATTTTTATACTTGTTAATTATATTAAACCCTTTTATATATTTAGATCTTCTGTTTTTATTGAAATTATTTTATTATTTTCTATTTACAAATTAATTTAATCTACTGAATTATGATTTTTAAAGTTTTAATTAAAACATTTTTTAGAATTATTAAAATATTTAATTTGTTAATGGGTACTCACAAATATCTATAGGGATTCAATTCCCCACAGTGAGTACCCATTTCCCATCCCCGAGGATAAGGCTTCGGTTCAATTGATACTCTAGTGAAATTTTGTTGCTGAACATTCCGTTATACCAGAGAACTTTACAATCACATACAAAGAGAGTCGCCATTTTGGTACGATTTTACTGATAGTTATTGAATTCTGTAATCACGTAGAAGGAGAGTTACCATTTTGGTAAAGATTTTGCTGATAGTTATTGTTCAATTGAATGTTTCATGACAGCAAAGAACTTTACTTTCAAATTGAATGTTCCATGATAGTCGAGAACTTTACTATCACACACAATAAGAGTTGCTAAGCTTGCATCTCTTTTCATGCTTTTTATCTATTCGATATACAAAGTATGACGATCAAAAATAATTATTTTAATATTATTCTAAAATATCCCATAATTTTAATTCACCTTAATAATTACCCATAATACAACAAAAGATTCATTAATTCACCAATTTATCTATTTATATTAAATTATATGTATATGTTAAATATATTGATCATATTCCTAATATTAAATATATATAAATTAAATTTATATGCACATGCATCGAGTGTGCAATGAACGCTAATATACCTAAAAAAAATATGGATGAGGAAAGAACTCTTTCTTATTACAAGATTGATGACAGGATGGAAATGCAACAGCCAACCACCATAGCCAACACAGCAAACACCACCATCACCACCACCACCACCAGCACGGCGGCATCCAACCCTTCATCCTCCTCCTCCTCAACCACCACCACCACAACAATCGGTCGAGTAAAAACGAGCATCCATGTGACAGCCCTAGACGGCATAGCAAACGTGAACTCCCTCTTCACAATGGCAATCTTCATCGGCTTCTCCCTCACAATCCCAGAAACCGCCACCGCTGCCAAACCACAATGCATCACCCCCAGAGAAACAATCCGGAGACTCATTGTCTTCGAAGTCGTCTCCTTCAGCTTCTTCCTCTTCTCATCCCTAATTGCCCAGAGCCTCAAGCTCGCGATCAACCTACTCAACAATATGGATCCAAGTGACCCACATAAAGCATATATAGATCCGGATTTACTCAAATACGGACTGTTTGGATCCGCCATGGGATCCATCGTGGGATGTGTGTTTCTGATGCTGTCGATTGTGGATTTCATTCAAGTGAAATTGGGGGTTTATTCATGCGGGGGAAACCCGGTTTATGGATTGGTGGTGTTGGTGGTTTTCGCGGGGCTAGGGATTCTGGTTTATGTGAGTACGGCTGTTTATGCTTCGTTCTTCGTGGAAGTTAGTACCAAGGATAGTGAAGAGGAGGATTAGAGGTAGCAAATTTAAATTCATTTATATACATTGCATTATAGAATGGAAGAAGTCAAAAAATATTAATAGGGGGAATAAGAAAATACTATAGTTGTTACTGAGAATTGATTGACTTCAAGTCATCACATGACAAGTGTTTCGGTTTTTATACATTCGTTGCTTTAAACTTTTGGTGGAGCTTATTGTGGTTGATTATCATCATTCATGTAAACTTACGATTTTTTTATAATTTTCGTAATGCTGTCGAATGTTTTGGACCCACGGTGATGGTTATTGCCATGTAAATTTATGAATTTCGGGTTTTCATCATGCAGCAGACTCTATATGGTGGTTCAAAATATTTACAGTGAACTATTTAATGTTGTATTCTAAAATTTCGTGCTATTGAATATTTTACTATTTTTCTAAGTTAAAAATTTCAAGCTCGAGAAAAATTCGAGCCAAGTCGATCATGAGTTTTCACTAAGCAAAGCTCGAGCTCAAAAAGAAAAGGCTCGTTGAGCTCAAGCTTGGATTTTTTCCCCCAGGCTTAGCTCGTCTGCACAGCTATTCCTTTCTCAAGTTTAGACAATACTTAAACTTATAAGTACTTATTTTTATTTTAAATGTATAACATGTTAGATTTTCTATAAAGATTATTTGAATGAAATAAAATCTTAATACTTATAGCATATTAGCGATAATAATTTTTTAACTAGTATAAATCATAAGAACTCTATAAGATCTTAAAAAGTTGCAAACTTCTTACTTTTCACAGAGAGTTTATAAGATTCTAACCATTGAACCAAGAATTATCGAAGTAAGAAGTAACCAATGAATTCTCAAGAATTACACAAGCTACGTGCAAAAATGTATCATACTCTACAGAATATCAAAAGAACTAACTGATTCAATGGAAGAAAGGCTAGTAAAAGAAATGCTTAATCCTTCTGAGAACTTGACGAAAGAGAACTAACCTGCGGGTCATGTGTAAGGCATGTTGCAGTGGTTGGATATCTTTGGTTACTGATGGCATCACTTCATTCACATTGGAAAGTGTCCAAAACAATCTCTGCCAACTGAATATTGCCGCTCAAATTTGAGGCCTTGTGAGAGGGCATGAAGGAAAACCCATCGAGAAGCTTGTTGCACTTCAAGCCCCATTTCTCCATCAGGAACTCAATGAGGTGATGGCCACTACAAATGGTTAGTTTGCAACCATATGTTACATTTTTTGTTCAGAATCAACGTTTACCTGAACACTCCTTGAGTTTTGGCCTAATTATAGGAACACCTCAAATGGTTTGAGAAATTGTAATGGAACCCTATTGTTAGATTAATAGGGGGTGTACTTGTAATGTTTCAATGAAAGTATTAGATCTTCAATATTTTAGTTTCTTGGGGAGTAAAATAATAATGTTACACATGCTCTATTTTCTGCTAGCTGAACTAATAACAGGAGGTGTTATTGTACTTTTCCAAACCACATGCATGTTTCTGTAATTAGACCAAACCTCCTAAGGTTGAGGTAATCATCCCCTTTATTGTATTCATGCACCTTTTGATAGACCAGAGTATGTTCCTGTTCTGAGTAAAAGCAAGTGAACAAGAGTGAAGTACCTTCTGTTATGATAGGTAGTGATGAAAACAGAATCCGGACGTTTCTGGAGTAAAAATGTCACAGTTGCAAAGAGATCATCGAAGGCTTAGCGCCATGATCCAATAGAAAATTAATTATATCAGATTACAGATATGAGGAGGGAAAAATAAATTAGGTGTAAACAATGGAGGAAGGCATCGATGTTACCACTTGTGTCGTAGAGTACATCAGCTCCAAGAATGATATTAGGGTACAAATCGAAGACTGGTGCGTCCCACACTCCCCAAGTGAGACCCAATACCTATAGCATATGACAACCTAGTGACTAAGAGCTGTATTATCCTGATATGGCTTGTGTGGTTATGTCAGTAGCAACAAACATAATAAGGAGGTAACAAACTCCATGCACAAGACATATTAATATGGATTGAAGTTTGTGACATGAAACAAACAAGATACTGATGTCTACCTGGCACTTGAGATCGTTGATTTTGCACACCCTTCTCATATTATCCAGCACCTGGACATTCAAGGAGAAAGCAAAGTTGAGAATTAGACAAGAAAACTTACAGTTAACAAATTAATTCCAACGAGTAAAATTCTGGCTATTTCACTAAACAAAAAATATAACAACAGATGTCGATCTTGAGCTCAAATGAACAAAATACTTGGGGTTCTGTGTGTTCCCAATGCATCTAATATATGAACATAAAAGGAACAAGAACATCAGGGGAGGTGTTAAAATCACCGAAATTTGAAGAATCCAGTAACCTCAACCCTTAAAAGAAAGGCAATACAAACTCAGAAGCAGATAATCTAAAATTTTGCAGGCTGACATATTATGGGATAATTACCTCTACACCCCTTGAATTTTGGCATAATTACCAAAGCAACTCCTGAGGTTTGAACAATTACCATTAAACCCCCTAGTACTAGTTCAACTGATGAATAGTTACAAATACACCACCAAAATTCCTAAAACATTACAATTACACCCCCTGTGATTACATTAACATCCCTTGCACAGGGGATCTACTTGTAATATTTCATGAATTTTTGGGGGTGTAATTGGGATTATGTGTCATGCTGAACTAGCGCAGTAGGGGGTGTTTTAATAACTGTGCCAAACCTCAGGGGGTGTAGAGGTGATTATCCCATATATTATAAACTAATGAGTTGTACAAAAGGAATTGCACAGGTACCAATTCAATCAATTGTTAAAAATCCAATTACATGGTTATCTTTAATAGGAAACACAAACTAACCTACATGCTATACATGGCTTAGCAAAATCGAACCTCTGATCTATTTAAATCGTCAGTCAGTGTTACATCTGCACCCACTTTAGCAGCAACCAGTCCAGGCAATGAAGTTCCCGCACCCAGCTGTTAAGGAAAAATAAGATTGAAATAAACCTTGAGGTAACAGGTGAACTTAATAAATCGTGACAGCTTGGCTCACCTCTACCACATTTGCCCCCAAAAAACGTGATTTTTGTTGCCAAACGTACTCAGCAAGAATTTTACTTGATGGCCATACAAATAGTCCATATTCTTCTTTCATATTCTGATGGGAGACAGTCAAACGAATATGAGAAAAAGTTGAAACACAAAAGTATAAGATAAACTCAGCTTTCACATTTAGTTTCTCTTCTCTTTCTATTCTGACTTTATCCAACTTCAGAATGTATGATCGGAGCATTGATTAACACCTCAATAATGATGATGGAGACACCATCCTCAATGCTGCCAAAATAATGCCGGGAGGTGGTGGTCATGTCTTCGTCAGATGATGATTCGGCTGATATTTTGTCACCCTTTTCAATGGATGAGTCCTGAGGAAAGCAGAACCTCAAAGACTGAAAATCCAACCCTATATAAAGAGAGGACGGGTTCATATGACTTGGAGTTCTAAACCTCAGAGCTACGAGTGTTAAATATGAAATATCAATAAAATATCTTTACTAAACTACAGATTATGCATTATTATTTATTGGAGTTAGATACTTATTGCATATGGATGGTGAACAACATATATTAATGGTCCAGAGAATAATGGCCTGAACTCATCTAAAACTCTTAACTCATTTCTTGGCATTCTCTCAAAGCTATAAGAAATTCCTCAGGCATTATGCTCCCATAGTTGTAACCTTACTTTTAACGATACATATTAAATTACTTATTTATCCAAGGATCAAACCATTGCTCTTTTCCAAGATGAAAAGATTTATATAAAATCACTACAATCACCCAGCATTTATCTAAAAGCTGAACATTTGGCCATTCTTTACTGCATTTATCTGTCCAGTTCAAGTAATTCTGGTACAATGAAACCAACCACGCCATGCTATTATGCAATGAATCAAAATATACATGCCCAGCACCATATTATATCGGACACACAGATGAGCAAGCTTTTCAGAAAATATAAGAAGACACAAGAAAAATGACAATGCATGCTTGAATATGCTGACTCAGGATTTAACTACTGAAGATCCATTCATCCATCACCATCCAACTACTGTTACAGTAATAATTTGCTAGGTTTACAGTGTATACAATCTTCATAACACAGTCTCCAAAAGTGAATGTTTGTTTCTGTAACATGGAACTTGGCGAAAATTCTCCCTTATTTCACTCCTAGAACCAATCTGTTTCCAAATTGTAAAACCTTCCAATTTTTTTCTCAGACAGTAGCAAATTATTTAGTTTTTCAGTAGCTATCAATCAAATGTATTACTCCACAATTTGGTCAATCACTATCCGAATTAAACATCAAACAATGTAACAATTCTCAGTGCAAATAATATATACATCCAAACATCAACTAACACATAACTTTATAGGAACGATTGCTCAACAAGCATGAAAAAGGAAACACGGATTAGTAGAAAACAGTAAAAGCTGATTAAATCCCTTTCTCTTAGAACCAAAAAGAAGAAAAAAACATCTTACAAGTGAAATTAAATTGCATCTTCAACTAAAAATTACAAATAAATAAATAAATAATAAATAAATAAATTACCACATCATCCTCTTCTTCTTCCGATTGACTTTCCGAATCCGAATTGCATCTCTTGTTCTTGTTCCTGGACGCCATGGAAAAGCTGCGTGGCTTCGCCACAGGCGCAATTTTGCAGGAAGCTCAGCTCAGTTCTTAAACCTTGAGCAGTTGTGCTCAATGATTTTGGGAGACTGACATTGGAGTTTTTTTCCTATTAAATAATTATTTTTATTGTTATCTACAATAAATTTAATACTTGATCAATTTTGGAAATAATTTTTTAATTTTTTATATTAAACAAATAGTCTAGTAATTTCTAAGATTATATGATTAATTTAATTTAAAATATTATTATAAGGAAAATAATTTAAAAATTCAATAAATTTAAAGGGTATGTGGCCAAGCTTATATAAGATATCTTATAAGATATTTTTCGAACATATAAATGACATATCTTATTCTAAAATTAAATAATTAAAGTATTTAAATAAAATAGGATATTAAAACTCATCAGATGTAAGTAATGATATTTTTGTAAAAATCAAAGAAGCACGTTAAGAATTAAGATATTAAAAGTAAGCTAAAATTCTATACTTGTCAAAAAAACAAGAATAAAAAAGGAGCTTATTTAAAATTGACAAAGTTATATATCTTTTAAAATTTAAAATTGTATTTATTGATTTTATAAAACACAAAACTAATCTTTATAGGACCAATTATAAAAATAAAATATAATTTTGCCTGAAAAGTAAAGACCTAAAAGAGGGTTCAAAAATATAAAAAATAAAAAATAAAATAAAATTATCGAACACTTGGGAACATATACCCCATTGACCACATGGATCTAAATTCTATAAAGCAAAGCATCCGTCCTTTTCCATGTTTCGTTTTCAATCTTTTGATACTTTTAATTTTTATAATTGAATACTCTTATTTTTTACTATAAAGTTGCCTACAATACTATCTATATTTTTTATTTCTCCAAAATAATATATTTTGCAAATACTCTCAAATAAAGTACTTAAGATTATTCGTATAATTTTTCTCATACGCACCTTAAGTATCACAAGATTTCTATGGAAAAACTCCGGACACTATGGTACATGTTGATCATGCAATTGAGACAACGAAAAAAACAAATTACTTCAATTTTTTAATATCAAAATTCAAATATACATTAATAGTAAAAATCCAATTTAAATATAGATTAATAGTAAAATGTCCAATTCAATGTTTAATATGAGAAAAATATTTTCAGCTAAATGTTATTACCATAGTTGCAATTCAAAGATTTTCTATTGAATATGATATAACAAGGCTTGTCTTTAATGGAACGGTCGAGGGTATTGAGAATGTTTATTCATTCTGTTGGATATCATATAGACATACACTTGTGTTAAATACATATAAAATATATTAAACATTTTCTTATAAATATATCGAATTATGGATATCATATAGACATACACTTGATAAGTAATCGTACAATAAAATAGAAGATGAAAGCGAATTAAAATAGTCATTTTCCTTGTCTTATCATTTTTTTCTATGAATCCCTTGTCTCATCATTCAATGTATTTTTTGGGGGACAAAACTCTCGCTATAAATATCAATAGAGCAATAACTAAATGACAGTCTTTGAACATCATCCCATAGCACTGTTTGTAGGAACAACGAACATATGTCTCCTTCCAAGTCCCTTGACTGGAGTGCTTATGATAATATCAAATATTGTTCCATATCGAAAGAGTTAATGATATTGAATCAAATTATAGGTTGTTTTTCTTCTTTCACTTTTCAATATATCTTTCAAAGATTATATCATCATTATAAGTACCAACGAAATAACACCTTAATATGATAGAACTTTTCGTATTCGTCCACGATGAATTTGGGCATGATAAAAAAATTAATCTTTTGCCTTGATTCCACTAAAAGTGGAGGCAAAATCTTCACCTTGTGTAGCATATACCAAACACATGGATTACAAGTGACTATTAACACAATATTTGAAAATTATAAAAAAAATATATTTTTAAAATTTTAAAATCATATTCATATAATTTTAAATTCATAAACCTATAGAGGTATATCCAATTATAAATTAAAAAAATACAATTTTGCTGAAAAAGCAAGGAACAAATGAAATTAAAAATGGCAAACCTAGGAAACGTGACTCACGTCCTATACCGCAAGCATCCAAAATCCAAAAAGCAAAGCATCCCCTGTACCCCATTAAACCATTTCCCCCCACTTTCCCTTCTACTCCAGGAAAGTTCCACACCATTATGAGCAATCTCTCCAATCTCTAGCACCATTTTCCACCTGGAAAATCCCTAAAAGAAGCTTCAGTCATGGCGGAGTAAGCCCACTCTTTTGTATTTCATGATTATTATTATCATTTATGTATTGTTGATTTTCATTTTTCTGAATTTTTCGCAGATCAGAGAATTACCCGAAGGAGCCCTATTCGAACGAGCCCTCACGGACCTACTCCGGCAGCGGATCCTCCACCACCAGCGTCCATGTCACCGCTCTCGACGGCCTCGTGAACGTCAATTCCCTCTTCACAATCGCCGTCTTCGTAGGCCTATCTCTCACCACTCCGGGGCAACACAGCCTCGAAAACCCCTCCGCCTGCGACGCCGGTCTGGATGTCGCTAAAAAACTCCTCGTCTTTGAAGTTGTATCCTTCAGCTTCTTCCTATTTTCGTCTCTCGTAGCGCAGGGCCTTAAATTGGCAATCAATTTGTTGAACAGTAAAGATGTGGATGAAATTTTTAGGGCTCACATCAATTTGAAGGTTTTGAGATTCGGAATGTTGGCTTCCGCCATCGGATCGATGATGGGGTGCTTGTTTCTGATGCTGTCAATGGTGAATGTGATTGAGATTAGGCTTGGGAAGCTGTCTTGTGGGAGCAAATCGACTGTTCATTCCGTGACGGCTTTGGTTGTTCTGGTGACTTCTGCTCTTCTCGTTTATATTTCAACTGCTGTTTATGCTTTTCTGCATTGAATGAGCTGTGAATGTATGTTCTATGTGATTTTAGAATGTGGCTTGTAATTTATGATTGTGGCAAGCCTTCCTTGAGATGTGTTTTGGGTAAATTATGTTGAATTTTAATGGAATTCCACATTGTATGGTTAGAGAAAATGATGGTAAAAGTGATGCTTCTTTGAGTAATTCTTGTTCTTTTTACACTTTTAGGATAATGGACAATGTTATTTATTCATGTTGATGAATATCTAGCTTTATTTTGGATTGTATGTGGAAAAGATGAAACTATGTTTGGTTTTGATTTATTTGGGAAGATGAGATTTTGTGAATGGGTGGGGATGGTTTGCTGGAACGGAGAAAAAAATGATGGAATAGAACGGGAACGATGTTCTTTGTTCCAATATTTTGGTGTGGAACGATTTTTGTGTGAACTAATGTTTCAAACTGAAAATTGGTTGGAATATGACAATAATCTGATTTATTGGTCTATCATAGGGAAATGGAATGAAAATTGTTACATGTTTTGATTTTTTTTGCACGTTTCTTTGAAAAATTCAATACTTTAAATTGAAAAATGTGTGAGACAATTACAATTGTTCCTGGAACCGGAACAATGGCATTTCGGCATCTGCGACCACTGCTGCAAACCATGGTGGGGAATGAGATTGAATGTTTGGTTTTGCTTGGGGTTTTGGGTAGAGATTGTTTTGTGAGCTAAAATTATGTGTGGTTTTATTCAGGGTTTTAGGTATATTGCTTCGTTGGTTGAAATTATGAATGATTGTTTTAGGCCGAGATAATTTTAGTATTTATGTCAAATCAATTGCTTCTTTGCAAAGTTGTAAGATATGAATGATGTATATGTACTTGAATATAATGATTGGCCATGTAAAATTAGCCTATTTATTTTGTTTTTCATTTGGTTAGTGAGGTGAATTTTTTTCGTTGAATATTATCCGTTTATATATTTGTAACATGAATTATAAATGATAGTTATGTATGTAAATGTAATGATTGATGACATGATTTTAGTGTATATATGTAAAAATAAATGTAATGATTGAATAATGATTAGTGTTTTAGATTTGGGGGAGATGAGTAGGGAATGGGTATTAAGGGAAATTCCGAAGCATCTAAAGAAACATATTTGCTTTATTCCTGGGAATTGCTTTGCCAGGCCAATTTGGATAAGTATTTGGTGCTACTTGGTTCAGGTTTTCAAGGCCTTGTTTGTTTTTATTTTGCACCAAAAAATTTCTCCATGGAAAATGTTTCCGCAACATAATTCCATTTTCTAGGAAGAATCATTTTAGAAAATTTCCAAAATACTCTTGTTATTTACAAGTTATCACTACTCTATCAAATCATATATAACAATCAAATCCAATCATTAATGGTACGTACATATATATCTTATGCATAGATTTTACAATTAAAATTACATGCAATAAATATTATTTAATTTAAAATTTTCCTTGCTAACCATAAAAAAGTAACTGGTTTGATATTTACAGTGAAAAATGTCGTCTCTGATAATATGACTAAACATTACTTTATTTTCCACCACAATTCTGCCTACCATCCAAAATATAAAATAATATCCATCATATTTCCCCACTCTGGTTTCAAAATACAATTTTACAAACAAAAAAGGCCTAAGTTTGTCCTTCCAGGGTCTTTTTGGGGAAAGCCCTTTTTTCATAGGGATCGTGCAACGGTCCTTGCATCATCGAAGTTCAAAAAATCAAACCGTTAATCTAATTGGAAAAATTTTCAGTTTATGATTAACCGGTTCAACTATTTGTCGGATTGTAATTGAATCACAATTAAACCGTGATATCATAATTACGTAATATATAAACTATTAAAATGCCAAAAAAATAGAATATAAAGAGCCAAACTATTAATGTCAATCATTATAGTATAAAAGAACATTGAAAAGTAAATGTAAAACATAAAGAGTCTAAAAAAAATAATTGTTCAAATTTCAAATTAATACACTCACAAGTCACATTATTACACAACCATTGAAATGCGAATTTGTAAAGTCTAAAGTATAAAATACAACATTATCCAATGATTTTAAAACGATTTTTTCAGCCTTTTT
>JACFYI010002414.1:95931-109943 GCA_014898755.1 Handroanthus guayacan
TTTTTTTTTCTTTTTTTGATTGGTAAGAGAAGTGACAAATAGAATAAGTCTACGTTAATTTAATAGCCACCTTCAAATTAAATTATCTTCCTTTTTTGGCATAATATAAAAGTTATATTTTGTGATAAATTTAATTTATCAAAAATTCAATATTTACGTCGACACTTCACTTAGTATCAATTTAAGCAGCAACACATAAAATTTTAAGATTATAGGATATAACATGATATTGGTACAACTATGATAATATATAATTATAACTTATCAACTAACTCGAATTACGCAGTAAAAGATACACACACATATATATATATATATATATATGAGTATTAATGCCATGCAAGTAACAAAAAGAGTTAATATCAAATACTAAAATAACCAAATCTAAATTCAATAAATGATTAAAACGAAAAAATGTTTTTGTTTGAATTCTTAATGAACGAATATTAGCTTTTATACATACCGTATAGTGAGAAAACGACTAACGATATTGTGCGATCTCTACCAACTTAATAGGAGTGCAAAATTTTTAAAAATATTTCATAATCATTATTTTATTATTCTTAAACATGAAAATTGGTCTATAGACCACATAGACACAGAGATTATGCATCCAGATGTTCCAACTCCATGGCATTTTACCGGAATTTATGGTTATCTTGTGTCCTCTGAGAGAACATGAACTTGGGATCCCCTTTAGAGGCTGCATAGAAATGATGATACACACCTTGGATTGTAGGCAGAAACTTTAATGCAATTTTGCGATCATCCAAGAAATTCGGAGAATCTAATTGCATTTTGGGAAGCACTAGACCACTAGACCGCTATGGTATAATTTATCCCAAATCCGAAAAACTAAAGAGAAAATCCATGAACTAATCTTGGGGGTCCAAACCAAGGATGGTAGGACCAATATGAAAATTTTATTGGCGGAGTTAGAGCAATTATATGGTGATGAGGAAATCTATTGGAGATAAAGAAACCAGATTCAATAATTTTTTGAAGGGGATAAGAATATGAGGTTTTTCCATAGTAAGGCCAGTACAAGTAAGCAGACTAGCACTATTACTAGCTTGACAAATAATGACGACGAGTGGAGAGAGAATAAGGATGATATCGAGAGAATTATAATATTGTACTTTTTGAAGATTTTTGCTTCCTTGGAGCTGTCTCATGCAAATTTGGATGGGGTTCTCAATTTGGTCCCAGAGCAAGTGATAGAGGATATGAACGAGAAGCTTCTTCAACCATATGCACCTGAAGAGGTAACCGTAGCCCTCAAAACAAATGTGCCCTACTAAAGCTTTGGAGTCCGATGGCCTGCTAGCTCTTGTTTATTAAAAATACTAGCATATCGTTTGGTTGGACAACATTACTTTCATTTTGGATTTTCTTAATAATCGCATATTACCAAAAGAGGCAAATCACACTTTGTAGATAAAAAAAAAAACATGACGTTCTAAGATTTCGGAACTTGTGAATAGTTTCAACCTCGCTCTTTTGGCAAAGCAGGGATGGAAATTTATTCAGAATCCAGATTCACTTGTGAGCAAGGTATTGAAGGTGAGATGCTATCTGAATTGCTGTTTCTTAAAAGCTAGAATCGGGTTTCAGCCAAGTGCAATTTAGAGGGGCTGGATAGCTGCGGATTTCATCCCCAAAATGCATGATTTTGCTATCGCATGTCTTTAACACATGTGCTACTGGTTGGGAGACTTGAGGAATTTCCAAACTTAGTTGTCCTTGAACCAATTAATTTTTTTTTATTTTTTTTTTTTTGGTATAATTACCTCAATACCTCAATATTTGGGATAATCTCCAAAACACTCTTTCAAATTTAAATAATTATCATTACTTCTCATATTATCAATTTAACTAACTCGTAATTATAATTACATCCCTTGAACTTATACATAATTACAATTACACCTTCTTACTTCAGGAGTTTCCTTATATTATTTTCAAATTTTTAAGAATTGTAATTGTAATTATTCGACAAGAAAATAAGTAGTAGGGATGATAGTAAGTATTTTGATAATTATGCTAAACTTTAAGAGTCTTAAGTGCATTAGGTAATTATTCTTTAAAAAAAAAAAGAAAAAGAAAAGAAAAAATTAACCTCACTTTTCTCCGCTAAAATTATATTTGACTAAGCAAAGCCATACATATTTTAGTTTTAAGAAAATTGAAAATTGAAGAACTAATGGTGAATTAGGGGCTTCAAAGCTAATAATGGAGAAGTACTAACCTAAGAAATTAGAAGTTAGAAGCACTGGTGGGTGCCCATAAACCGCGGATTTCAGCGTCAAAGCTGAGGATAAAACGCCCAAAAACTGGTTCAGTTGCACTTTGGAATTGCTGTCATCTTGAAATTTTCTTCATTCTCCATTATTCTTCTTGTGTCAACAAGTAAGAGGCTCTTCGCAGTCACCCTTATTCTTGAATTTTTTTTATTTATGGATGCTTGTTGGACTGTCCCGAAGTATTTGGATTTTGTTGTTTTTACTTTCTTGATGAATCTGTATCGAATCGTTGGGGATTTTTTGTATGTAGGCTTGTGGAATTTTAGTTTACTCTGAGTTTTTGGAATTGGTGCAGTGTGATTGGGGGATTTTAGCAAGAACTTTGTTATATTTGT
This sequence comes from Handroanthus guayacan, assembly GCA_014898755.1. Lineage (NCBI taxonomy): Eukaryota > Viridiplantae > Streptophyta > Magnoliopsida > Lamiales > Bignoniaceae > Handroanthus > Handroanthus guayacan. Next base: position 98,570 of record JACFYI010002414.1, read on the forward strand.
TTCTCTTGTTTAATTAGATGCTTTAGTGTGTTGTTCTTGTTAATTTTATGAGTGCTCTTTTTATGCTTGATCATTGTTTCTTTGGAATGATTCCTGCAAGTGGAAATTAACAGCTGAATATGTTTATTTAAAATCAAAATTTCTTTATAATTACATGTCCATCTGACCAAAAATGCTCACTTCGGTAATAATTTATGAATATACGAGAACAAATTGTTTTGTTACCAAAAATCGCAGAGTTTTTGGCAAGCCATAAGTTATATAACAGAGAAGCATGAGAACTTACGTATTTAACACTGAAGGTTGAGTTATTTCCTGAAGCAGGTAATCAGATGCCTTCAGTAATTTGCCATTTATGATTTTTCTAACAATAAATTGTGTCTATTTAAGTAATGATATACGGCTGAGTGATGCAAGGTGGAGGTCTCATAACCATGAGGTTCTGAGTTTGATTTTCATCCATGTTTGGGGCTATTTTTCTATCGGATGGGTCATTTCAATGATTTTTCTACTGTATAGTAGCTATTATGATTTTTCTTGTATTTGTTATTGGTCCTGAACTTTGAATGTTATTGATGTATTGATGCATCAATTGACTGTATAAATTGTTTCTCTCAATATATATATATGGCTGAGTGACTAGGTAATCCCAAGATAGTGCAGGCTTTGATTGCGGCGATACTTTGTCTAGCATTTATCATTCAGACGTATGCATGTGGGTCTTCGTACACTATAACAGCGAATGACAGAGGAAGAAAACTTATATCTATGATAATTTTTTCCTGTGTTGATCCATGCTTGGGAGCATAAATTTAATCTTTAGTTATGAAATAATAAGGGTCTGTTTTATAAGAGAATCATACTGGAATTAGAAAAAGAGGACGGTCAAGTATGAGTTGCACCTGTTTTTGTGCCACCATTGAACAAGACTTTCCTAAAAATATATATATTTATATATATAATGGAAGATAATCGACGTCCTGTGTAATCTTTATCTTGATTGTCAGTTTTCCTTATTCTTCGACTTTAGTGCAAACAGAACGTTTCTCGATTGTTTTCCCTTGAATTTCTTTATGTATGCTTTATTTATTTTTCGATCAAATTAACCCGAAAAATGGCTGCACATGTATTGCTATATATGCTTAGGAATAAAAACTATTTCCATCATTATATATATGTATGTATGTATGTATGTATGTATATAGTGTGATCTTTTCCATATATTGCTAACCTCCAAATGTCCTTTCAGATTGATTTCCTTCAAGTAACCTTAATAATTGGATGGTACATTGTATGATTGCATGTAATTAAGCAGGAACCCTTGACTTGATAGATGCATATGGATGAGTTCACAAAAATATTTGCTTGCTTTGTCCGGACATGATGATTTTGGCTTCTTATCAACTTGCAGTGGTAGAAGGAAACGCTGGTGAGTCAGAAAGAGATGACTGGAACTCTAGGGAGTCGGACGAAGATGATGTTGCTAAAGGTGACGACAACACAAGGTCAGTGGAAGGAGGTGAAGTTGTTGAACCATATGTGGGCATGGAGTTTGAATCAGAAGATGATGCTAGGAGATTTTATAACGAGTACGCAAGGAGGGTAGGATTTGTGGTACGTATTATGCAACGCCGTCGTTCTGAGATCGATGGTAGAACTCTTGCTCGCCGACTCGGATGTAACAAACAGGGCTTTTCTCCTAATACCAAAGGCAAAATTGGGCCAGAAAGAAAGCCACGGCCTAGTGCACGTGAAGGTTGCAAGGCAACAATATTGTTTAAGCTGGAGAAGTCTGGAAAGTGGGTTGTTACAAGATTTGTGAAGGAGCATAACCATCCTCTAGTTGTCACTGCTCAAGAATATACAAACGTGGTATGCCTTTCTCAACTTATGTAATCAGTTGATAGTGCTTTCTCCTTCCAATTTATTCTGTTTTGCTATTGTTGTTGTTCTTCCAAGGACATGGTATACCTCGCCTACCTATTCGTACGAAAAAAGGATCAGTTTTGGATCTTGCAATATTTTTCTCCCTCCTAGTTTATGAATTTGCCCACTACAGAATTTTGTAGGATTAATGGTAGTTAGAACTTACAAAAAGATATGATGTCTTGAATTAGATCATGAAAGTTGCGCTTTAGAGCTTGCATAGGAAATGCTAGTAGTACCCTAAGAATGTATCGTTAAAGAAAGAACAGGAGGGAATAGAGATGAAGGAATTTAAGTTAGAAGAACGCTTTACTTGTTCACCCACCACTGGATCAGAAGAATCTGCTGGATTTCCCAGCTTGGGCAACAAACTACTTATGCACTCTCTGAACTAAGATTCTTCATTTTCTTCCAGAATATTGCCTAGTAGATCGAGTTATTGTCTCCAGCCACTCCCTAAAGACTAAAATATTCCCTTCTAGTTTCTACGTCATAGCATATTCTTGGTATAGAACTCGATCAGCTAACATAGAACACATCAAACATATTCCGACACTCTTTGAATTCTTTTGAACCATCTTGCATACAAATGCCAAGTTTTCCTTTGTTTGGTGTATGTTTGCATGGTAGAGAGGATCGAGAAAACAAAAATTAGTATTGTAACAGTTTCAATAGGTGAGAAGTGACAGGAGGATTTGTATATGTGTGCACACATGACAAGTCTGCTAGTACATACTTTCTACTACCAATAGGAATGTAGTAAGGTATATTAGAAGTTAATGGATGCATCTCAAAAGTGTACTTAATGGACACTTCAATTTTTAATATGCATTCAAAATCATTTGAAGACGATAGCCATGTGGGTTCTGTGATCTTTCTACCTTTTCTTGAGCCTTAGAATTATTTTCTATTTGAAACATCTAAATAAGTGATTTTATCACATCCACAATGGTGAGAACGTTGGTTGTGAATGACTTTTACCCCTTCCTTTCGACAAAGTTTCCTTGTGCTTGGTATTTGTTTATGGTTTTGTGCCTTATAACCGATAAAATGTGGAAACGATGATTATGTTTAAAAAAAAATTGTTATATTTGTGTTATAAGTATGTTGGGTTTAGTGAGAGGAAATGCTTGAAAATAAATGAACAAATTATGCTCATCCCAATCACTTTCTTTCAAAGATGCATCCATTCTCGAGTAAGAATCTAAGGATCTCTCGTCTACTTATTCATTTTTGTAGCGTGACAAGGATAAGAAGATCCAAGAACTGGCGCAAGAACTGCAGCGGCAGGAAGAACTATGTGCAGCATACAGAGAAAGACTAATTAATCTTCTGGCAAACGTCGAGAAGCAAGCTGAGAACTTGTCTTCCAAAGTTTTAGCAGTCGTTGAAAATGTGAGAAAAGCAGAAGCCGAAGCCCTCAATGAAGCTCTAACATTGTCCGGGATATAGGTAAACCGTATAATTAAGAGCCCTTCTACTGTGCTGTGCTTTACTTTTAGTATATATAATCTTTGAGTTAGTTTCGTTGCAGAATATGTTATTCTGCACTTCGGCTTCTATCTGAAATACATAGCTTTGGAACCTAACATCCGGAAGATAAACAATGTGCCTCTTAATCAGCTTCTTTTTTAGAACTGATGAAAGGGGGATTTATGTATAGTGATGCTGGGATTATGTAGGATAGTCGTGATGTTGAAGTCGACAGATTTGTGGACACAGTTGTGTAATTTTTATCAATTGTTTGCTATAATCTACTTGTAGAAAAGAAAAAGAACGTCTTATATGCCTATCTCAAAACTATGCGCTAAGAAACAGTGTGTTTTCTTGATTTTCGTAAAGATAGTTGGGTGCACTTACAACGTTTAGAACATGTTTCTGTGAGCTCATAAGCTATTGAGTATAGTTATAAGATATCATGAAACAAGATGCGAGTATTATAAGCTTTTTCAAAAATGTGAGAAGATCATAACTCATTTAAGATCTTAAGATCTTAAATATGTTTTTTCAATTTTAACCATATCCATATGTAAACAAATTTATTATTTTATCTAAGCACTTCGGCAACATATTTTTACAGTAAAATTGAACATCTCATACGCTTTATAACTATCTTATATGATGTAAGAACTTTATGCTGGAGACATAGATAAATCGTTTGCAAAAATGTTATGAATTGATGAATTTTGTAATAAACAAAATCTGCGTTAGTCAATCAATAGTTCAATAAAGAGGACACAATTTTTCCAAGAACTCAAAATATAGTTTGATACTCAAGAACATAACCAGCCACCTCATGGATAAGTACTGTAGAAACAAACAAAAGTGTGCAATCATTCCAAGAATGTAGTTAAAACAACATGAACATAATGTAGTAAAAACAACACAAACATCATTCGGAAAGTTTTTCTTATTAACGAATAAAAGTTTGATGAAGCTATGTCGTGTGGAGGTAAAAGGCCCACAAGTCACCACAATGGGGAAATTTTCACAATAAATGAGTGTCTCATCACGCAGTGCCACGTGGAGGTGTAAGCCTCACAAAAGGTCAAACCACAAAAACCTAACAGAGCAATGCTTCGTGGATATAAAAGGCCCACAGAAGCTTGATGAAGCAATGCCGCATGGACGTAAAAAAACCTTTGGAATCTAGAATTTCTCATGCAGGAAAACAAGCAAGAAGCAATAACTGTATCTGAAGAATAAGCATCGGCTAACTTTGTACCAGCAGCTAAGCAGCATCCATTGTAAGACAGAAAATATAAGCACCAAGCAACCCCTTCTAACCCAAGGGCACATTCAAATCAGAATTTTGCAATATCATCCCAAACTTAAGGATCTCCAATGTAATCTTGAGACTATTGGCCTCACATATTGACAACAGGGGTTGTTGCAAAGAACCATAACTTAGCGACCTCGGACATGATGTTAAACTTCCATGTGTACGACTTAGCTACCTCAGACATGATGTTAAATATCCATGCACCCGCATCGCAGCTCAACAAACAAGAACCCGATTGTTGTCTCAGAAACATGGTCACTGCTACTTCTAGTTGCATAATCTTCTCCCATTGATCAACTAGTTGATGCTTGATTCGAATCTTGTAATCTCTTATCGTTCTTGCAGGGAAAGACATACAACTGCAGGTCGACAAATGGTTCATACCAATATGTTCATCCAAGAGGGTAATTTAGCGGCACAGACTGATTATTTCCTCTTTTTCTTCAAAAGTGAAGCAGCTCGAATGATCATTCTATCAACCTCATCAAGATCCGCCAACTCTGCGTCTTTATCAAACAATTTCTCTTTTCTTGAATCAGCAGATATTTGTCGCAGATGTTCTTCAAAATTCTCTTCCTCTCTGTCACCATGCACTGGAATCTTCTCAAACACATCCAAGTAAAGAGGTTTCTCTACGTTCTCCTCATTCTCATTTTCGGAGTCTGTCTCAAAAATATCCGACAGGGCTTCTGAATCTGAACCCATATCTGAATCCATATTTGATTCATCTTCATCATTTACGTCACTTTTAGCCAGTAGTTCTTTCAGCCTATCAGATCCCTCAAATTGTTCATTGGAAAGGGTTTTAGAATCGACATTATCAGTCGATTGTGTTTCTTCGCTCATGCTAACTTTACGTTCCGCCTGAGCTTGAAGCAGCTCCAGGTCCTGCTCGAGTCTAGGGATATATTTCCTAACAGCTCTCAAAGCATCTCTATACTTGGATTTATCCAGAGCCTGTATAGAAAGAAATCGGAAATCAAAAGAAGAAAGAACAGAAATTAACTTCCAGGAACTACTACATGCACTATGTAAGTCTCCTGATTACAAAAATTCCATCTACATTTTCAAAATTATAGATACTGTAACTAAGAAATGCCCTATCAAACTTGTGAACAATCTATGTTGTTCTCTGTAAAAGTTATACAACAATATCAAAAGTCTAAAATATAAAAGGTCCAATTTATTTTCATCTAGACATAGTTGCTAAATAATACTTCAAAAGCAAGAATAAGTTCTCAAATTATTTTCAACTAACATCAACAATTTCTGTAACGACAGCAATGGGTGAAACGAAGCACACATCAATACAGTATCTATAATTTCGGAAGATATAAGGGTTCCTGGTAACTAACTCTAAAATGAATAATAGAATGTGTGCCAATAAAAGTAAAATACGGATGTGATCACATGGATCAAGATACCTTCTTTCTCGAGAGAGTTGTCCGGGGAGACATTATCTCTGTCGGGGGTTGACAGTAGTTCTTCCCTCTATACATGATAATGGTGTTGTCATCCTGAATATCGAGCACGATCCCACCACTCAATCTCGCTAGCTCAGAAGCAATGTCCTTCACTTCCTCCGGAGTGAATGTTTTCACTATTACTTTCAACGTCTGGTGTTTCTTCCAGTGCAAGTGCATGTTCAAGATCACACCCTGATATATCCCACGTCTTCCAACTGGGACATAGTTCTTGCACTTTTCTCCCATTTTCAAAAAGTAGAAGTGTTCTTCAGGGGTCAATATTTCAGGATCATGGGTTGTTTCCGATGTCTCCTTAGGCTCGATTTTTTTAAGTGCTTCGAGTAATCTTTCCTCTTTCCTCCGAGCCTTGGCGAAGCACGAATCAACAATCAAGCAAAGTGTAAGTGGATGATCCAAGCAGCAAGTATATCACCTCAATAAGGATACAAACAAGACTTTATCAAGTTGAGCACAATTACATGATAGTAAAGTCTCGTTCGATACATTCGTATCATGCGATGTCATCGAGGCTACAGAAAACGTAACTCAATCAAACAAACTTATAAATGCAAAACTTAAATATAGTCATACTTCACTAAACTCGATTTCCAGCAACCGAAAACTCACGATTCGTAGCAAATGATGACCTACATGAAAGACTAGTCCTTTAAAGAAAAGTGCATCAGTTATCCACATAATCCCAATGCTTGTTTCTTTAGCATCATCAATATTTAAAAAAAAAAGGAGAAAAAGAAGAAGAAAGAAAACACACACTAAAATAACATAATAAAAGCAGAATTAAGGATTAGTTTTCTACCTTATTCAATTTGTAGAGAATCTTTTCTTCAGGGGTCATTCTTTCATAATCTTTCTTCTTCTTCCACCTGAAAAACTTCAACCATCTCACCACTGCTCTCTTTCCCTTCAGTTTCTTCCTCTTCTTGACTTGAACCTCATCCGACCTATCATCCACCGGGCCCTCATTTCTCAAAACCCGACCGGAATGGATCCAAAAAACACCTCCTATATTACATCTTCGCCTTCTCATTTCATAATGCAAACCCTTCCCAATGCCTCTGCCAATGGCCTTGCATAAATGTGCATAACTAAAAGCGAATATATATATATATATAAACAAAAAACAGCAAAATCAGATTCTACTCAAGCAAATCTCGAGAACAAAGAAAAGTAACAATATTTTCACTAAAATCCCAAAAGGGAATTGCTTATGCAATCTTTACACACACACACAGAGACAGGATTCGAAAGAACTAGAACTGGAAAAATAGAAGTTAAAAGGAAAAGATTACCCGGGGTTTTGAAATATGAAGTGGGATTGGGAGAGAAGGGGCGAAAAGGTCGGAGAATTGGGGAAGAGACGTCTGAAATGTAGGGATTTAGATGCTAGATTTTTCAGCGCCATTTTCTTCCCTTTGATTTCTGCTTGGTGCGCTGTAATTTGTTGTTGAAGGATCAATGAAAGTGGAATTCGGCTTTTGGCTCGTGGGCTTTTTCACATGGACCTATATTAGAGAAAAACAACATTTTGTCCAAACATAACATATCAAAATTCAAGATTTTGGAATATCAAATAAAAAAAATAAAAAAAAATCAAGTTTTTGGATATAGCCTATTAACTATTAAGATCTCCACAAATATAAGATTCAAATTGTTTCAAATTTTGCCGAAACCTTGGGTGAAATGACACCGAAAAGATTCAATCCCAAAAGAAGAAAGAAGAATTGTTTTAAATTGAGGATTTTTTCAGACGGTTCATTGCTTCAAAATGACTTTTATATATCATAAAATCAATCAACAATTATGTCAAAAACTAATATCAATTATGATAACTAACAAATAGGTATATCAACCTATTATTCAATAAATAACAGCTTAATGTTCAATAGAAAATCAAATTCGAACTCCTAACCTCTTGGCTAGGTGTTTCAAATTTAGGACTTGATTAGTTCAATAGTCAAATTTATTTTATAAATTTATTTTTAAAAAAAATAATATTTTCATAATTTTCTAGTGTACAAAATAATTTTTATATGAATATTTTATGTGTATAAAGTAATTGTCTTAAATTTAAGAATGAATTCTTTTCTCCTGATAGCAAGAGAGAGATTCCATAATCAAAGATGTTATAATCCGCATATGATTATCTAGTGAATATATCCTTTTTTTTTTTACTAATAATTAGCACTAGATATAATTTTATTTTATTTGATCTTTATTTTGAGTATAATTGTCCTATTTTAACGTACAGATGTATTAATATAATAATATAATAAATAGTCTTAAAAAAATATTCAAATAAGACGGATTTTGGTTCTAGCTGGATCATTGTCATCCCTATGTGTGTGATCATTTACAATATTATAAAAAAAAAAGGAAAAAGAAAAAGAAAAAGGAAAAGAAATGCTTCATCAGATTACTCTTCTTTTCTTTCATATCTTCGCTTTTTTGAAAAAAAAAAATAAAGAAGATATGCTTCATGAGAATACAAAGAAGCATTATCAATGTATTCAGATCTATTTTTTACTTATTATTATTATTTTGAGACAAACTTTTCCTGAATTTTAACTGATTTATATGAAGCATTTTACAGGTGAACAGGGAAAAAACTTAAAATACAAATGAGTGACTACAAAAGTAATTTAGGTACTAATGGCGTGCTTGAAAACTATAAAAACAGTCGATTTTAAGTGTTTTGAAGGAAAGTTTTTGCTTTTACAGCTACTAAATTTAAGCAAAAAATAAAAAGCAAAAGCATCTCCTCCCCTCTTTTTACTAGTCTCTCCTCAAAATTAGTAATTTTTATAAAATAAAAGCACTTGAACTACTTTTTTTTTTTCAAATACTCCAACTTCTATTTCTCTACTTTTCAATATAATTTCCCAACTTTTACTACTTCAACTTTATCTACAATTTTTTACTTTTTCAAAAAGCAAAAATTTTTGCAAACACTCTTTAGCTTCTACTTTTTTGCTAAATGAAAAGTTGTAGAAAAAGTAATAGAGATGGCTATAGTGAAAGTTGAAAATATCTGAAAACAAAAGTTAAAAATACCAAAAAGTTGCAAAAGTCGGGAGAAGGTTTCTTTTAGTAATTTTAGAAAATTAAAAGTAAAAGCAACATTTTCAAACAATACGTGACAATATAATTAAAGCTAAAAGTTCGAAAGTACTTTTACCAAGCTATTGCAAACACACCCTAATTTAATGTTTTGCATCCTTCCAAATTTTGTGCCATTTCAAAATGATAATTACTTTAAAACAATTCTTTTTTAAAGAGACAATTTCTTGTATTAGAGCAACTTCATTGTATCATCAATTAACAATTACATCAAAAATTAATTTCACATACGGCAATTGGCAAACAAGCATGTAAGGCTATTATTTAGTCAAAAAATAACTTCCACTGAAAGTAATTTTTTTAATCTCATCAAACTTGATCTGAAAAGATGTTTTTCCTTAATTTTGAGATAAGTCCCCACCAGAAGAGCCAAAATTTTTGCAATCATGTAAGAACAAATCCCTAATTAGTAAGCGCAGTTGAGCTGCCAATGAGCTCTTATCTAACTAGTAATGTAGAGGTTTTAGTCATAAGTTCTAACATATGAAATTTTATCTATTGCATGACAATTTAAAAAATTTCTTACTACATAATAATTTGAAAGATTTTTCAGTTCACGGTGTTGAATTTTTAAAAGTGACTGGAGTTGAGCTCAAGCAATCCCAACAAATTTTCAACATTTGTGAAGGGATAGCTTGCATAGGTGCTTATAACTTATAAGCTCAACAGTTAACTCCAACTCAAAAATCATGATAGCAAGTCAAATTTTGGGTGCTGCTAGAGTTGGCAATAGGGTGTTTGTATCCGCTAAGCACTTTTTTTTTTTTTTTTTTTTTTTTTTTTCAAAGTTCCTCAACCTGCTGTTATAAGTTTTAGGGTTGAAAACTTGTCTCCTGCGAACAATGTAGTAACAGAACTCGCACCATAGTCGGCCCTATCGCATAATTTTTTACTACAACACATTATATAATTAATAAAATATTATAATATAACTATAAAATCATACACTATTATTTTTTATCTCAAAACATGTATTCTTACAAAAGGAAAAAAAAAAAATCTACAACGTAACATATATATTATGGCCTTGTTTTATAGATGAGATTGGGCAAGATTAGCCAGCCCAATCTCATCTAATTGGATGCTTGATATGGCAAATTAAAGTGACAGGCCAACCGTTAAAATTGTTAATCCCGCCACTGTAGCCTTAATTGAGTGAGATTTGAATCTCACCCCACCCCCTGAGGCTGGCCAAGATTATGGACTGGCCTGGGCGTGTTTTTACACGTTGGTCCTTAACTTTTTTTTTTTCCCCCTTTTTTCCCCCCTTTTTCCTCCGCTCTTTGAGCCCATTGTTTATTTTAATTTTTATTTATTCCACTTCTCTTCTCCTCCAATTTTAAGTTGCATGCCTAAACTTTCTCCCTGGATTTTTTTATCCTAATTTTTCTTGGTTCTCTTCTTGCCACTATTGATTATGGGTTTGAGGAGAAAGCTCTCACCATGTGGGAGTGTGCTATCAATGGAGTGGATTTTAATCGAAAAATTCAAGTTGATGTGAATTTTAGGATTTTAATTAATTAAATTATTCGATGGATCAAATTTAATTATGAATATCCATAATTTGAAGTAAATAATTGATCAGATATGTAATTAGACATTCCAATCCATTTTATGCAAATTCGAATACTAACAATACCTTTAATTAAAATAATAATATTTAATATACTAATATTAATAAAAGCTCTTACATATAATTTAATATACATAATTTTACAATTCATAAAGTATAATTTTATATTTTCTGATGTATTTGATTATTTAAAAAAATAATTTATATCGATTACATACATAATATTAATAATGCTAATATTTAATAAATATATGTATACATACGTAAAATAAAACGTACAAGCAAAACAAATTCAAAACTTCTACAATATGATTTAACTACAATTTTTATCTAATAACCCTAAGTGATTATATATATATATATAAACTTTAAGATTATTACTAAATAATAGTGCTATATCTTTGACGTTATTTCTTTATGATATCTAATTTCTTGTTATAATTATTTATTTGTATGAATAATGACATAAACAAATTATTTAATATATTA
>JACFYI010002414.1:115520-134388 GCA_014898755.1 Handroanthus guayacan
TATATGAATGAGCTTCTCGAGCGGCCACTCGAGCTAGCAATTTGGAGGGATAAAAATTTATATGATATTGTTGAAGAGATATAAGGGTGATAGACCCACCAAATATTAGATTCTGCCATATTACTTGAATGTGATATCTGATATGATTGTTAGCCTGATTGACCGACTGATATAACAGTCCTGATTGACCGACTGATACAACAGTCCTGATTGACCGACTTATAAGCTCTGAAATGTTATTGAAATCACATTCTTGTCTCGTTTGTTGCTATGCCTATTGTTTGGAACTCCTTTGCTTCTTCTTCATGCCGTGAATTTTACTGGGTCGTGCGACTCATGATTTCACGATATATTATGTAGGATCTTAAGTGGTGAATCGTCGCACAAGAAATCAAGTCCGATCTGTTTAAGCTTTTGGAACTATATTAAGTTTGTAATAGCTTGGCTAGACTTGTGAACTTATGATTTGTAAATATGGATAGTAGAGCTTTTGTTTTGGGAAATCATGTAAAATGTATGATCTTTTGGGTATCAATGAAAATTCCGATGATTTTCGTTTGTTCGAGCATGTCAATTCCTGTTTATGGTTAATAGTATGCTCGAGTATGTTTGAGTTAAGATTTGTCAAGAATGTAGAGGTGACCGGCTTGTAATAATGAGGATATCCAGATGAGATATTTTGGTTTAGTCAAGTTCCCGTTTGAACCATGAACATGTTTAGCCTATAAATTGGATTTTGTAATGAATTTTGGAGATCTCAGTCCGTAAATTTGGGATATTAAATTATGAGATTTTATTGTAGAATTTTATGGCCTGTAATGGTAATTTCTTTTGGGACTTAGTATGAATGCATTTTATGAGTTCCTGTTTGTTTGATTTTTGGAATGATTGCCCGTCTGCGAGTAGTACTTCGGATCTCGAGGCGAAGAGCCCTGAAATCCGGGGCGCTACAGATGTTCTTGCTATAATATTGATTGCTTTGGCTTTAAATTGGTTATGACTTATTGTGATGAGTTATTTGACTATTCTCATATGATTGTTGATATTGTTGATGGAACAAAACTTGGCTTGAACTTAGAGAACCATGAACTTGACCTTAGGGTTATAAAGATTGTAGTGGATCATCATTTGGATTTAGTGGTTAAGTGATTTCTTATAATAAATGAAGCTGGAAAACTTTGATTGTTCTCGGGTAGTTGGGACAGAACACTTATTTCATTTAGAAAAATCGAAAACACCATTTTCACAACTCAAAAAATTTCATATAAAGTACCTTTAGAAACCTCTTCGAGTCTAAATGATGATAGAATTAAGAATCACCTGAAAATAAGGAGAAAAATGGGAGAAATTTCTATTTGAAATGAACATACCCTTTTAGCAAAGACAGGGGATGTCTCCATTACAACCCTAAGTTTAAAAATCCATAACTGGAAATCCATACATCTAAAAAATCCAAAAAATATACCATTTGAAACCTTATGGAGCCTAGTTATCATTAAAACCCTGAATCTCCCAAATCCATGAAGAAAAAGGGCCAAAAATCCCATTTAAATTGAACTTGCCATTGTACTCGGGAACAGGGCACCCACTGGAACCTGTCCTAACACATCCCCTAACTTTAATTCTTCGGAAACTACTCATTTTTTTTACCAAATCAAACCAAAAAACATGAGTTAGAAATCTTGTTAAGTGTAGATAATAATAGCCTCAAGAATTTCTGAAATCCATGAAGGAATCAACCTAGAAAAGTTTGTAAACTTAAATATGTCCAGTTGATTTGGGAATTCGACAGATTCTTGAGTCAACTTTAAAAATTTATAACTAAAGTGTTACTCATCAGATTTTCAATATAAAATCACCGTTGGATAGATTTTCGAGTCTAGTTAACCATAGAATCAAATTGCCAAATTTAACTCATTAAACCATGTTTTTAAAATAGCTCGAAAAATTACTGCCGCACCAAAATTTTTCAAAACTCGAGTTTTTTGGTAATTTCCTTAAAGCAACCTTTAAAAACCGTCTCCTAAACTCCTTAAATCTGGTATGATGTTCTAATAAGAATTCTTATATCCTTATTTGCATTCTCTAATTTTCTTAGCCCAATTATTTGAATTTAACATCGTTTTATGATTTTTTGAATGCTCAACAAACGAAAACCTGATTGCATGATTGTTGGGCCCTGAGAACCTCAAGGGGGGTTGGTTGGGTGTTACAGCATGTCGACCTAATCCTTGAGACTTCTCTATCGTTGAGGTAGCTAGGAGGAAACTTTGATGTAGGTTTCCGAATAGTTATGCTCGGCACGCGGTCGACCGTGCCGTTTGTTTATTAGCCTATCTTGGATAGCCACCCGAGAGACAAAATGGAAGGATAAGGCTGATATTGTTTGAAGATATAAAGGTGACAGATCCACCAAACACTAGTTCAGCCTAATTGATTTTGACATTCATGATATGATTTGATTTCTCCAAGCTCATATTTGCATTAGATTGAATTATTCCTTTTGATATGAATGTCAACGATTAACTCGACGTCTCTCATTAATTTCTTGAGTCCTAACCTTTGATTTCCCGTTATGATTTTTACTAAGTCTCTCAACTTACTTTAGTTTTCTTTATAATATGTAGATGAGTAATCCTGAATTTAGGTTATGTTTTCCTCTTTCATTTGTCGTGAATGATCATGAGCGACGCGTGAGCATCGAGTTCTCTATTCATGTATACTTCTTAGTATCTAGGGCCCCGGAAGGATGGTTTCTCCACACGAATACCTATACGCATGGCGAGATTGTGGACTACCTGCCCATCGAGCCTCTAGATTAGGATGTTTTTCTTTTTTTCCTTTCTTAGTATCTCGGGTTGTATTTAAATAGACTTAATATTATGCCTAGTGTATATTAAAAATGTAAATTAAAGTGTGATTGTAAGATAGAGTTAGTTAGTATATCATGAACTTAGAATTTTGTAAATGACGTAAATTATAAGTTAAGTTAAGTTTTATGAAATTTTACGTTTTAGTATTAGCTGTTGTTTTGCACAAGAAATGAAGATAGAATGTCCACTTATATTTATAAGTTTAAAATAAATTTTATTGAAATAATTAAAAGTAAGTTTTATTGAAGTATTCAAAATAAGTTTTATGGAAATAAATGTATTTAAGATAAACTCATTAAATTTAATATATATTAGATAAGTTCCTTTTAAATGTATTCATGTTGATTTTAGTATTTAGTTAAATTATTCCTATGATCGATTGTGAGTAATATCCCGAAAATTAGGGCGAAAGTGCATTGGGACCCCGGAGCATTACAACTTTATTATATTATTAGCCGAAGATAAATCAAATGTTTAGTACAAGTCCAACACTAGTGTTTTTTTTCTTGAAATACGATTACATTGAATTATACATCGATATCATTACATAAATACACTTCAAAAATCAAGTATTCTGAACTAAATATAAGTCAAACTCTCTAAATTACTATTCAGTAGACAAATATTATTATAACGATAAACATTTACGCACTATTGGTAAAATTCAAAGCCGCACAAAAGAGAGAAGATGCCACTTAAAGAACAACAACTAGATTTTGTTATTTTAATTGGTATAGTTGCTGAGGGTTATCGTGAGGAAGTAAGTTCAAATTAATTAACACGGTCAGTTTCTTTTCCATTACTTTGAACTTAGTTATCAAAGTTTTTGTTTGGAATATGAATATGACAGATTATCAATTAAGCACAAATAATCAATATAAATGAGATAATATTCTAAAACATTGAGATATATATTTTATCAAAATTCAAGGTAAGAGAATGATAACATAATCCAATTTAGTTTATTTTTAAAAAACCAAAAGCATGCAACAACACAAATTGGAAAAATTAACAAAACAAACTGAATTAGTAAATAAACTAATAACACTTATCTTGCAGTTCTATATTGTAACAAAACTGTTGTAGAACCGAATGACAGAATGTAGATTGCTTGCCTTGAAAAAAACGTCTCCCCTCATTGGTGCACGAGTACAACAACTCTTTTTTCAAGATAAGACGACATAGATACCTGGTGCTGCACTATACTTGAGTGTCTCCCCGAAGAGTACTCAGTTGTTGGCATTAATAGTCCAATAACTATGTAAAAGAGTGGAGGGAGGGAGGTAGAAAGAAGATACAAAAATATTTTTTGTGGTGTGTTTTGTGCTAACCGAAGACAACCTTTTTATAGGCAAGCTAAGTACTCCAACTTTCATCAAACTGCTGATGTGGGACAGCGTGCATAAGTATTCTAATATTCTTCCAATTTCTGATGTGGGATGAAGTTTTTATAAGCAATAAGTCCGCTTATCTTTGTTGGAATTTCCTATGTGGGATAACTTTTATACTTCAAAGTTTTAATCTTCCAATGTGGAATGACTTTTATCCATGCTCCACAATACGCCACAAACATCTATAAATTTAACCAATAATTGGCATTAATCCAAAGAACTTTTAAGCATATTTCTAACACATAATTTAGCATAAATCCAAATTGGTTTAATGCCAATTACAACAGCCCCCCCATCAATCCATAGTGTGTGGATTATTAAGATCCTCGTCAATTGCTTTCAATTATGGTATCTTCCAGTTTGAATCACAACATAAGATATCCAATTCTGCCACCACAGAGACAAATGGATTAAAGCCTTAAATTTGGCCTTTAGGTGAGGCGGCGTCCATTAGTAACAACAACCCACAGTTTATGTACTGATCTTTAGCTTAAGACATTACAGCCATATGTCATGATCCTGTTCATGAATGTTTTCGAGGAATAACCAGTTCGCTCTAGTTGCGGCCAAACAACTCCATTCACTTAGTTGGGCATTTCCAGGGATGCACTACCTGTATCTCGTCAAAGCTGACTTGACCCTATTTAGGGTTAGAACTCTTACTTTACTAGTAGTTATTATCACCTTCCAAGTATGCCAGGGGACAGACACTGATACAAAGTGTTAGTCATAATTAGATGCAACATGATGCACTCAACAGTTTGGTTATAACATATTGAACCTTTCTTGTGAACTTTACAAGTTAGGTTGCCACTATAGATGTATTACTTATAGGTTTCTCGGTCCCATCCTCAGCCTGGATTTATAAACTAAGGACAGCTCAAGTCCCTTAGTTAAAGGATCAGCAACATTGTCTTCAGAGCCAACAAAGTTAATAGTCATCACCCTATTAGACACAAGCACCCTTATAGACTTCAATCCAATCTGGATGTGTCTTTTAGTCTTTTGGTTAAACTTTGGACTTCTAATTTTGCCAAGTGTGGTTTTGCTATCACAATATACAGCGATTGTCAGAAAAAGCTTGCTTATCATGGGTAATTGAACCAATAACCCATATAGTCACTCAGCCTTGGTCCCAATTGTGTCCAAAGTATATAACTCTGTCTTAAAAGTTGACCAAATTAACAAAGTCTGTTTTGCAGACTTCCAGGAAGCTGCGCCCCACCTAAGGTAAATACATACCCAGTACATCCATTATTATAAGAGTTTTTGGCTATCCAATTTGCATAACTAGATCCTTCAAGGACTACATGAAATGTGCCATAATGCAGAGCAAGTGATGTCGTGCCTTTAAGATACTAAAATACCCTATCTAAAGCCTCCTAATAGGTTCTATTGGGACCACTTGTATACCTCGCTAGCTTTGAGACAACAAATGAAATATTCAGTCTTAAGCCATTTGCAAGACATTATAAGCGCCCAATAATTTGAGAATATCTCAATGGAGACACACGAACACCACTCTTGTTTTTGAAAAGTGCTACGGAAGGATTATATGGAGTCATAGCAATTCCACATTCTTTTTAGCCAAATTTCTCAATTATCTTCTCAACATAGTGAGATCGAAAAATAGCTATTCGCCTAGTTGATTGAGTCAACTTGAGTCCAAAAATCACGTTAGTTTCACCCATTTCCTTCATTTCAAACCTATTTTTCAAGAATGATTTTGTCTCATTTATTATCTCAATATTTGATCCTATTAACAGAATATCATCTATAGATAAGCGCAACACGATACAGTTATCACCCTTAACTTTATAATAGACGCAACTTATCCTTATCATTAACAATGAAGCCAAATGATATAATACTTTTGTCAAACTTTCCATGCCATTGTTTAGGTGCTAGTTTTAATCCACAAAGTGATTTAACAAGCTTACAATTCGCAAAGTGATTTAACAAAGCACTCAAGCTGATCTATATAAATTTCCTCCTTGAGATCACTAGACAAAAAGGCTATCTTCACATTCATTTGGTGAATTGGGAAATCATATACTGTTGTAATTGGCACTAAATATATTTTGATTTGTACTAAATTACATGTTAGAAAGATGCTTAAAAGTTCTTTAGATTAGCACCAATTGTTGATTGAATTTATAGATATTTGTGGTGTGTTGTGGAGTATGGATAAAAGTCATTCCACGTTGAAAGATTAAAACTTTGAATTATAAAAGTTGTCCCACATAGGAAACTCCAACAAAGTTAAGTGGACTTGTTGCTTATAAAAACTCTATCCCACATCAAAAATTGAGAGAACATTGGAATACTTGTGCAAGTATACAACTCATGTCCCATATCGAAAGTTTGATGAAAGTTAGAGTATTTAGCTTGCCTATAAAAAAGTTGTCCTCGATTTGCACATGACACACCACACAGAAAACATTTCTGTATCTTCTCTCTACCTTCTTCCCTTTGCTTTTTTATATAGTTATTGAACTATTAATTTCGGCAATTGATTATTATTCGAGGAGACACTCAAGTTCAGTGTAGTACCAAGTATTTGTACCGTCTTATCCTGAAAGAAGAGTTGCTATACTTGTGCACTGACAGAGGGGCAATGTTTTCTTCAAGACAAGTAATCTACATTCTGCTATTCAGTTCTGGGACAGTATGCGCCCCAAAGGAAACTTCAGGTCCACATATTCTATCACGAGCATTTTGGCAACACTGGAATTCCCCATCGTCACGAATTTTTCATTGATCAACTGGTAAGACACAAAAAGCAACTTATCAGCACAAACGTGCACATTTGCTCCAGTGTTTATTAACCAATCAAATGGTTCATATACAGTTAGGATTTCCAGTTTGATTGTAACGTACCCATCAACAATTATTTATGGAGCATTAGCGTTGTTAGGTTCTCCCACAACCATGTTCATCATAGCCATTTAAGCGGACTCGGGTCTGTTCTTAGATTTCTTAGAGAGACACTCCTTAGCCTAATGACCCATCTGTCCACAATTCCGACATGGCTTGTTTGTTTTCGATTTCTTATTGGCCTTGGCCTTACCTTATTAATTGCCTTAGAGGCAGAATTTACATTGTTTGCCTTAGTGTTTTTCTTTTTCTCTGTTATCATATTCGCATTTGGTCAATACTCAATCGGAACATTATGAGCTTGATTCCAGCATTCTTCTTTGATACTTATTCATAACCATAAAATCGTCTAGAGTTACCCTCTCTTTTTTATGCTTGAGTTTCATTCCAAAATTTTTTCAAGATTTGGGAAACTTATCCACAATAGACATGATCAGAACTTTTTACGAAGTTTCATCCCAGTATTAGAAAGAGAATGCTCTAAGTTAATTAGCTCATGTGTCTATTTAGTTACAAACTTGCCCTCAACCATTTGATACTTGAAGAACTTGGAAATAAAATACTTCTCGAATCCTTACTTTTCAGTATTATATTTCATGTCCAACTCATCTCACAATAACTTTGCCGGTAGGAATCAGAACAACATATGTCGAAAAGTACATTCAATAAGGTAGACATAAAGACTCCACAACAAGTTTGGTCCCGTTCCGACCAGCGACAATTTCAGCCCTTTTATGATTTGTATCAATCGGTTCTAGCTTAGTCATCTAAATCACTGAAAGAAGACCTTTCATCATAAGTCATATTTCCGTTCATTGTTGCCAATATCTAAAAAGCTAACCTAAAAACTTTTTTGATAAGCCAGAAAGCTCGACTTTTGGCCGACAACATTGAGATAGTACCGTGACCACTTGTAGAATTAGATGCCATTTCAAATATATATAATCAAGTTTTAAAAATACAAAATATTTTCTTCAAGACTGTTGGGAATATGAATATGACAGATTATCGATTAAACACAGATAATCAATATAAATGAGATAGTGTTGTAAAACAATGAGATATATTTATCAAAATTCAAGACAACAGAATGATAACGTAATCCAATTCAGTTTATTTTTAAGAAACGAAAAGTATGCAACATTATAGGTTGGAAAAACTAACAAAACAAACTGAATTAGTAAATAAACTAATAACAGTTATCTCACAATACTGTATTGTAACAAAACTGTCCCAAAACCAAATCGCAGAATGTACATTGCTTGCCTTGAAGAAAATGTTGCCCCTCTATCAGTGCACGTGTTCAACTCTTCTTTCAAGATAAAACAGTACAAACACTTGGTATTGTACTGTACTTAAGTGTCTCCTCAAACAATACTCAATTGCCAAAATTATAGTCCAATAACTATGTAAAAGAACATAGGGAGGGAGATAGAGAGAAAATACAAAAATACTTTCTGTAAAGCATACCTTGTACCAACCAAGGACAACCTTTTTATAAGTAAGCTAGATACACCAATTTTCATCTAACTTTTGATGTGAAACAGGAGTTTTATACTTGTACACGTTTTCCAATATTCTTCCAACTTTCGATGTGGGATAAAAATTTTATAGGCAACAAGTCCCCTTATCTTTGTTGAAATTATTTACGTGGGACAACTTTTATACTTCAAAATTTTAATCTTTCAATATGAATGATTTTTATTCATGCTCCACAACATATCATAAATATCTATGGATTCAACCAATACTTGGCACTAATCCAAAAAAAACTTTTAAACACATTTTTAACACATATTTTAGCACAAATCCAAATAGGTTTAGTGCCAAATACAACAATTTTAAATGTGATTTGTAATGTACAAAAAAGGGTGATATTTCTCTATTTGATTTACTTCTTTCCCCTCGCAAATTGGAGCCCTAAGCCAAAGGAAAGTCTTTTATTAATTACTAAAATCTAATTACATTTTTGTGCATATTAAAATCCATAAAAATTTGTAAATGTAACTTATTTGGTTAAATATTTAACTATATTAATAATATTTATATCATTATTTTTTTATGTTGAATAATATTTACCTACAATAAAATTATAAACAATATTATGAATTTATGTGTACACGCTTTTGATTAATGAGCATGATTTTTTATAATTTAAAGACTTTCAATAAATTAGATTGCCAGATGCACTTGACTAGTATTCACAGGTGAACAGTAGGAATAATTATGTAAAAGCGGGCGCCATAAATTTTTCCATCTGAAAATGTTGTTGTAAAATAAATAATCCCACTGCAATAAATGGGTTTTGAGATGGTATTAAATAATTTATGCTCCATTGATTTTTTATTCCTTCTATTTAAAATAAAAATAAAATGTGATCCAACCATGTGCCCAAAATAATCACATAATTAGAAAAGATTAATTGGGCGAGTATATTGGAAAGAAAATTTAATTTAGCAAACGAAGAAATTGCCTCAAAACATTTAGAATGGTTTTGGGACAGAGTGCGTTTGCCAAAATAAATAATAAAGTTAAAAAATCAGCCAAAATGAATGTACCGGTGGAAAAAGGGCCTGAAAAGTCAGCGAAAAATAATCAGATTCAGGCGAGTGTCACCGGCGAGTTCATATTGCAAGTTTGAATTATATAATTGTCTGGATCGAATTTGCCTAGATCCAATCAAGAAGCTGAACTTGCTCGCATTAATTTCAGCTAATTCTTCAGAAGAAAATTCAGGATAAAATATGAAAACAGAAAAATCAGCAGAGATTCATGCACACACAGACATACTGTATATATCTATATATATACACACACATATAGAGAGAGAAAGAGTTAGAGAGGGAGAGAAACCTTGCGGTTCTGCAGGAGGAGGACGAAGGCGAGGCAGTATTTGAAGAGAGGACGGCCTCTGAGTGAGAATAAATAATGATGCTTGGAATGGGTTTAGGGCACCGTTAATAATGGGCTCGAGGTCGGCCCACAAGATTAAAAAAAGTTGATAATGTTTAGAATTGAAAATTTAAAAAGTTGTTTGATAGAAAAACAAAAACAAGGTGCTTTTAGGTATTATTTGAAACTAATTGTGAAAAATACTTATTTGATTGTGAAATGCTAAAAGCTTTTTCTAAATATTTGAAAATTATGCTTTTTACTGTTAGCTTTTTAAAATTAATCAAATTAATCTATAATCTCATGAATAGGCTAGAGGCTACTGGAGGTATTTGCAACAGATTATGTAATACGTATAATTACCTATTTTTGCCAAATATTGAAAAAAAAATATTATAATCAATATTCCTTGGTATTTAGACAATATTAAATGATTCGTTGTAAGGGACCAAAAAGTTCTGGCATTTGGGGTCATAATGACTTTCCTTTTTTTTTTAAAAAAAAAAAGAAAAATGATTATATTTAATCAAACATCAATTTATAATATGAATATATTTTAACGATCAAACATATGAACTAAATAACAATTTAAATAATCCAAACTACCATTTGGTAGACAAATAACTATCATACGATAGACAAACACCCACACGCTATCTATGAGACTCGAACCATGCACCTCCAGTATAAAATAGTGGAGGCAATACCATTACATCCAGAGTTTGGTGGCATAATAACTTACTTTTGTTAAGTATAAATGTGAATAAAAATTCAAATGATGCACTTTGTACCCATCCTGGCATTTGACAAGCGTAAGTAATATCCAACTTTTTTTCCTCTCATAATTTTGTATTAGATTGAGTTGGGTTAGGCTAGCGTTGAGTTATCTAGTAAAATTATCATTTTTCTTGGTTAACCTAAGATTCAACTCGAACTTATTCATAATTTTTGTATTACATATCAGGTCAACTTGTTATCAATCCACCTCAATAATCCATAATTCAAACCCAATAATATTATATCAGTTTGTGTCGTATTGTAGTATTGTGTTAGAAGAGCCACCCTCTCCCAAAAACAATAAAAAAGACCATGAATAAATCATCCTTATACCCCAAGAAAATTATATCCAAAAAACTCAAATCCTTGATATTTAACACGATAAATTTATACATAATTAAGTAAAGAAAAGGAAAAGAAAAAACATTAATTTTTTCGCAATTTTTTTAGGTGAATATGATTTTTTTCCAAAAATTAAAGCAAACACACAAATGGAGAAAATCAAAAATAAAAATTAAAAGAAAAGGGAAAAAGGAAAAGAAAATCAGCATTTTATCACATAATCAAAATTTCCCCAATTCTCCTCTGCAAACCCTTGGAGGCAACAATGGCGATCTCCACTCTCCAGAAACTGGCCTCCCAAATTTCCAAAACGCCCTCACTCTCCCTGTCCTCGCGCGCCATAATCGCCCGCTCTTCAGCATCCTCTTCATCCTCTGCAAAAGTCGCCGATCGAATCGTCAAGGTCTACGCGGTGGATCCGGACGGGCGGAAGCAAGAAGTGGTCGGGCTCGTGGGTCACACCCTGCTCAAGGCCTTGGCCAATAAGGGCTTAATTGACCCTGCCTCACACCGGCTTGAGGAGATCGACGCCTGTTCGGCCGAGTGCGAGGTCCACATCGCGCAGGAGTGGCTCGAGAAGCTGCCGCCGCCGTCATATGATGAACAGTATGTATTGAAGAGGAATTCGAGGAATCGGGAACTGAACAAGCACGCGAGGCTTGGATGCCAGGTGGTTCTGTCGCCGGAGTTGCAGGGAATGGTGGTTGCTGTTCCGGAGCCAAAGCCATGGGACATTCCGTAAGGTTTTTAATTCCTGGAGCACTGGTTGGCACGGCGGCGGGGTGTAAGCGGCATTTCTTTTTGTTTTTTGAATAATGAAATGGATACTAATGGATAATTGACCATGATGAAGATGGATATTTTGAGATGGATTTGGTTGTTTTTTTTTAAAAGTATACTATTCGATGAAATTTGATAAATTGACTGTTTCATCTAAGCTGTGTGCTTTGGTTAGCATGAATGTGAATAGTTTGAAAATCTAGATTTTACAAAATGAACTTATCTTGTTGCCATGATTTGTTTGATTGACATGGAAAGTTGGGAATTTTCTTCTCTTTGGTATGTCTTAGTTGTTTGTTTATGATTATCATTCTTGTACTTCTGTGAGCAGTTGTAAAGGATGGAATTGGAGCATTGAGTGGTAATGTTAGTTCTGGCTGAACTCCAAACTTAGTTTTCATATTAAAATTGTTAGGCAAGCATACAGACGCGAGAGTGAACATTAAAATAGTTCTACTACTGCACAAAAACCATAGTTGTGTTACCGAATGTTGTGGTGGCAAGACAATAGTTCGAATTCATGAGCCAGAAAAAGTTTTAGTTTTTTTTTTTTTTTTTAAAAGGGCCGGGGATCGTCCCCAATCTAATCTTAGTACCCAGCGGCCTCGAACCCACCCTCTGTCTGGGGCTAGGGTGCAGCACAAACCGCCTTCGGCCAAGGGACGTCGCCCCCGCTAGGGTCACAGGCCCGCGCACATGAGCCAGAAAAAGTTAATTATGAGCTAAATATCTTATCAGGTACTCTCCATTAACTACTCACCTTTCAGTCTTCCACTTTATGGTGTATCCATAACTTGAAATGGGGTACCCTCTTCTCTCTAAGGATACCTGGACCACAGCACATTTGATGTTTCTAAATTTGGATATCCTTCATATACCGGCATGCTGGCAACTGGTTTTGTGAATTGACTATTGAGAGATAATGCTTACCGTTGAATCAAGAAAATTAACTATAAGAGTTCTTCTACAGAATGAGAATTTGCTTAGCTTGTATTTTCTAGGGCTGAGATGGCTTAGTGACTTGATGTAATTTCTAGGGCCAGGTCTAGAACCAGAGGATGCGCTCATCGTAGTTCTGCTGGAAGTGGTTCTGTTTAATGAACTGTCCATGGAAGTAAAGTAAATAATCTGCAGCAGCAACTATCTAGTTGTTGTGTTTGGTCCTGAAAACATTTCAGCAGGATTAGCTTACTCTTAAGCACCTGAGAATATTACATATCAGAAGATAGTTCAAAGATGGTTCTTAACCAGGATAAGTTTATTCGCTTGAGAGTAGAATGCCTTTTGCTTTGGTGAAAAAGCTTGTGGTTGAACCTTTTTTATGTAAACAGGAAAGTATTTGGTTTAACTGACATTATTTCATTATAGTGTAGGCTGACTATTCCTGAAGTGGTATGCAGACATTTAAGCTTCAACCATGAGAAATGCATAATGACATACTTATATCTGATTTATATACTGTGCGTACACACACACATGTGACTCGCACCCTCCCTGAACTTACTTACACTCAATCAGGTAATCGCCTTATGAGCAGAACATACAACAATAATGCTTTTTCATGTTATCTCATCTCAGTATGACCTGATGAATTTCTGGGGTTGTCAATCCCATCTTATGATGGTATGGTCCTGCTCTATCTTGTCCACGCCTTTTTCTCACTGTGTGCAGTTTGCATTCCTACTAATATTCATGCTAATATCCATTATAAAAGGAGCGTAGGAAAAGTATGTGGTTATTCAAAATTTGTGTTCGTGAACTTTAGATCAATCTGTTTTTGTTCACTTGGTCAGAATATCGTTGAAGTATACAATAAGGTGAATATAATCAAACTGGGAAATTAGGAATGTGTGTTGATTATCAGTGATCTATATTCCAGGTTGGTGTCTCAAGTTGTATACTGGTTGAGCATAAAAACACGTGGAGTATTTGGGGTATAAAACTCAAGATATGTAACAATTTGTTAAATTATCCATCTGTGTAGTATTGTTAAGAAGACAATTTAATTTGAAAATCTCTTTCATGAGATTAAGAATTTAATTTGAAATTCTTTTCATTGGTTGACCAATCAAAGAATTACACTTGTAATATTAAGAGTAATTCCTTGGTTAATTAGCCTTCCTAAAACTGATCTTGTACTATTATTTATACGTGGTTTGCCTTATTTAAGAAAGATAAGAGTATGGTGTGCGAAAAAAATCATTGCATCAATGTATGCAAGAAAAGTGAGGCATTAGATAGGGAATTTGAGAGTATATTTTAGTATACAAAGAGAGATATTTCAAAATTGTAGTTCATGACATTTGGAAGAATTTTGTAATATTGCATTTCAATATATATTAGCCTCTGTTTTATCAATCTCTTGTTCAATTTTATTTTTTACACCCCACAAATATCAGTGTTTGATCATGTTTTCAATGAATTCACACCCTGTGATTATTGATTATCTAGTACCTGGCGAGATGGTTATGTACATTTTTTTTTATAACACTATGTTTATTTTCTTACTTTAAATGACATACTTAGAGATAATCTTTGAAAGAAATGGAAATGCTAATGTTTACATTGCATCTATGAATTGTCAATCATACAAATGTGTGCTAAGAAAAATCAGAGAGAACATGTATTAAAGTGGCGCTCCAATTGATTTTCATGTTATCATTGGAAAATTTTCAATACGCCAAAACGTATTAAATGGATAATTACTTTAACACTCCCTGAGGATTGATATAATTATCAAAACACGCTTCGAGGTTTGAATATTTATCATAACACCTCATACCTTTAGTAGCATCCTTAGTTCTAGATTGGCATTGGGGGTATTTGGGGTACATTCATATTGGGGTTCCTATTGGCGCTCTTAATATTTTCCCCGTGACCCCCCTCTTGCTGTCATTCCAAGCTTCTAAGGAAGACCTGTCACTCGATTTGCTGGCAAGATATTCTATTCCCCATCTTTGGGTCGCAGGTTGCATAGCTAGCAAGGGATCTAATTCCCCAAAAAATTAATGAAAATGTGTTGGACCTCTTGTGAGAAGGAAGATTAGTTTACTTGTAATTGTCAATATGTAAGATTTTATAGCTCCATCCTAGGCTTCCTTCTAAAGTTTTAGATAGAATTCTTCCTGATTGAGTGATCCACACACTAAACGACCTTTATAGAAGATTTAAAATAAGGTGCTATTTTAGATCAATTCGTCATGGGGCTCTTTGGTTTCTCGTATTAAATTTGTTATGCTAATTTGTAGTCTTACAAAGTTGTAGAAACATACAAATTAATCTTAGACTACGTAGCCCTTTTTAATTTTGTTGATAATATTAAAATAGTATGTTCATATATGTTTTAATCAAGTGTTTGGTAGTCCTTATTAATTTATAGCTCCTAAATTAAAGATATAAAAGCCCTTTTATAAAATGCATTTTTTCAGGGAATTGCAATGTTAGGGATATTATTGAAATTTTATCATATCATATTAGTTAACATTGGGGGAGATAATAATAGGAGTACAAGAAATAGTAGAGAGTGGCCCTGGTAGCGGGTTGGCCTGCTACTCAATATGGGATACCAAAAGAAACTACAAATCAGTATAATATTCACTCTTGTAACCTTTATCAAAGAGCCCTAAAAGTACAACGTAGGAGTTTTCTTTGGCGACGCTGATGAGTTTGTCTGTCTCTCAATTTTTCTTACCAAACATTTCTCAAAGTTCAGCGTTCCATGGCACTCTTGTCTCAAGATTTCCCCAACGCCTGAATGAGGTGACCATGGGGATGTTTGGGTGAACTTGCAAGCTCTCGAAATCTTATAAAATGTTTAAAAGCTTATAAAACGCCATGAAACATTTCGTAAAGTTTTTAAGAAAAAATCTTATTAACTCCCAAAGCAAGATGTTATGATCTTTTAAGCTTTTTCTAAAAAAGGAGTTCCTAACTTATTTAAGATGTAAACATTCTCCTTGAATTTTAAGCATCTTAATTATAAAATTGCCATTACTAATATCTTATAAGCTAAAAGATTTTATTTTATCCAAAATCTTGAATAACTTATTTTTACAAGTATCTAGCATCTTACAAGTTCCAAAAATAACTTATAAGATGTAAGAACTTATAAGATATTTTGAATAAAATTAACAACACCCCTAAGTCTAAAGCTATGATCATTGCTCCAAATTTGTTATTAAAGTCCAACAACAGCATCGAGATATTAACAAATATGCTTTGGTGAGCATTTTATCTTTGAACTACATCTCCAAAAGCAAGATTACAACTTATACAATACTCTCAAGACATTTTCACTCTTTAGACATAAAACAACATAAATAATTACAATTTGGCGGGACAAGAAACCAAAATGGAAACCTAAGAACATGACAATGGATCAGATTCTTTGAATTTGGCGGGACAAGAAACCAAAATGGAAACCTAAGAACATGACAATGGGTCAGATTCTTTGCTCCAATTCCAAGATTAGCACTAACTTCTTTTCTTCAACATGATATTATACTAGAGTAAGAACAAATTGATGCTGAAAAACGAGTATAACCCATGCATGTCAGAAGGTAAAAGAGGAACAGAAACGACTACAAATGGAAAGACGAAGAAGCCTATGTTATCGCATCATCGACTGTCTGAATCTGTTTCAAGGCAGTCTAAGTACGATGAGTATGAACTATCCACAACAGGACATTATATGTGGAGAAATCATCATCCAACTTTGCCCTGGTCAAAAGTCCGGCCCCGGAAAAGCAGCTTCGGTTCGACTTTGTAGTTCTTCGGACATCGATCCAGGTAAGTAAATCGTATACCATGTGATATGGAATCGGGCAATAAGGCTGCTCAAGTCAATCTATTTATGAGTGAGGGAAACGAGCTAGGTCGTACAACGTGATCTTACACAATATGAATAGGTAGCTTAGGTTTTGACTTGAAATGAAAAGACAATGTTAAAGTCAGGTTTAGCAGGTGAAAATCTTTTGATGCTTAAAGGCGCTAGGTATATAACTTCAGGTTTGGACAAACACAAACCAGTTCGAATAATTTAATGATAGAGCTTATAATGTTCTGGTTTGAGGTATTGATAGCGTGGAGATGACACGACCCTATTGTGTTAAGTCTAGCTGGCGTCATTCGCTTCATCCACTTGGGATCGTTGAGCGGTATTGACTCGACCCTCATAAAAAGATGCAAATCTTGGGGTGACATGGGGGTTTTGCATTAGTACCAGGGGTGAATCGATTCTTTCAGCCTATTTCATCCATCAATACATAACAACATCAAACTTGTGACATAAGTTTTAGTCCATCAACACGAGCCATTGCAAGCGACAAATTTACGCATAGTTCCATCTATAGCATGAGTACACGGCATGTCTTGTTTCCCTTACATCAAGATTTTCACCATTTCTTCGCAAAAACAACCTAACTGCTCATGTGATTCTTTGCACGACTAAAGATCCCGTCTTGCTCTAGGACACGATATACATTCATAGTCATAAGATGCCTTAAATTTCCATTTCCCAACTTCTATCATCACTACACATTCTTATGTTGTTTTTCTGGTTACAACATTTATCAGATACTGGAAAAGGAAAGCTCACTGATGAAGTTTATCTCAAGAATGGAAAGATCGACAGAATAATGGATAATAACAATGGGACAAAACTTCAGAGATATGAAGTAGAATTCAATACTGAGAGAGACTTTGGAGATCCAGGAGCTCTTGTAATAAGAAACAATCACAAACGCAAGTTTTTTCTTCAATCTGCATCTCTGCAAGTTTTCTACAACCAGATGATTCATTTTGAATGTAATTCTTGGATTTATCCTTTCCACTTAACCAAGCAAGATCGAATCTTCTTCCCAAACAAGGTAAGTTTGAAGCTTAGTATTTTCTTTTGAGGGATAATTTCCTTAACACCCTTGAGGTTTGAACTAATTATAGAAATACTCTCTGTGGTTTGGAAATTTATATTGACATCCCTCATTGTTAGTTGAGCTGACGGAAAACTTAGTGCACTCGTGTAACATATCCAAAAATTTAAGCATATTTATCCACTTTGGATTTTTGTTTTTTTTCCAACTCATGTTCCATCTCCTATTCCATTTCATAAATATGTGCCCAGTGCATGGCATTGACAACCCGATATTTTATAAAGAAAGATTTAATACACTTGACAAGTATTTAATTCAAGGAATAGGAAATAGAACATTATTTTAGAATAGAGGATCCTAACCATATTAAATCAACATGGGTCTACTCAATCGTAATGTCTCAATCAAGGTTAACCTCATGGGATCTAATTGTAAGTACATGGAATCCATTAAGTTTTTCGTCAGTTAAACTGGTGACAAAGTCATCATAGAAGGAGATTATAATTAAGTTAAACCTCTAGGAGTGTTTAGGAAATTATCCCTACATGTTTTCAAACCGAAGAAAGTCATGCGTTTCCCTTTAGGACAAGATCCAAGAAGAGGGAATGAATCAAACTAGTAAATTGTTTCCCTTTTTTCCATTTTTAGTGTTATCTCCCAAATCAAACACCGGTTGGCCTGATAGAACTGAGGAAAGAAGAACTAATCAGACTGAGAGGAGATGGAAGAGGAGAAAGACAAGAATGGGAACAGATTTATGACTATGATTATTACAATGATCTTGGAAATCCTGATAAGGGCACGGGATATTCACGACATGTTTTAGGTGGCTCCGAGTTGTATCCATATCCGTGTAGGTTAAGAACCGGCCGGCCTTCTAGCAATCATGGTACTGTATAAATTTCTATGAAAAAAAAATCATGTTTTCATCAGTTGTACGTCTATATATATGAATGACTTGCAAAAAACTTGTTTAGATATTCGTACTGAGAGTCGACCTGATACTGGCTGGTTCAACATGGATACATATGTTCCTCCAGACGAACGGTTTAGCCAAGAGAAACTT
>JACFYI010002414.1:134488-146723 GCA_014898755.1 Handroanthus guayacan
AATTTGGACGCCAAATGCTTGCAGGAACTAATCCAACTGTAATAACATGTTTACAGGTAATGAAAAAGGACCTTAATCAGCTTGATGACAACTTATATCACATTAATATATTGAAAAAGGTTATTAAAGTTGGGTTCTACCAAAATTTGACCAAGTAATTAAGTGATTTTAATTTAGAACTAATGGAAGTACTTTAAATTATTGTAATTAATTTGCACCCGGGTGGATAAAAATGTGTTTAATTAGTTAAACCAATTTCAAATGGATGAGAAATTAATTTTTTTGAGTAAGTTGCTTAAAAGGCTTATTGGTGACTTAAAATGGCTCACTGGTGAAAAGGACTTAGCAGGAAGATGAAAAGTCATCACGAATCCTAGTAGCCCCGTTAAAATGGTGATTCAATGCAGATTCCACATCTTGAAACCAGGCCAATTTAAATTTAGTTCAATACATATTTTTCGAAATTCGTAGTACTTCTACCATTTAGAAAGTGATCATATATCCAATGAAATTCATACTTTGAACAAATACAGGATTTCCCACCAAGAAACCGAAATGGAGTCGAAAGTTCAATAAAGCCATCCCACATAGAGCACAACCTTGATGGACTCACAATCAAAGAGGTAAACTAATCACATTCTCAACCCCTCCAATTTTCATTTCCTCAGTGCAATTCCAAAACCTCTTTTACTTGCCATCATTGTAACACTTTATCAATCACAGGCAATGGATCAATGGAGAATTTTCGAACTAAATCACCATGATTATCTCATGCCATTTTTGAGTAGAATAAATGTAAAGAATATATGTGCTTATGCATCAAGAACCCTACTATTCTTGAAGGACGATTTCACACTAAAACCACTAGTTATAGAACTGAGTTTACCCGGTTCTTCGCCTTCTGAGGAGATAAATAGAGTTTTCTGTCCGACGAGTAATGGGTCAGAAGCGGCACTTTGGCAACTTGCAAAAGCTCATGTAGCAGCTAATGACTCTGGTTACCATCATTTGATCAACCATTGGTAAGTAACATAGTACTTTATTGCTTTCTTCCGAAATAATACATAAGGATATCTTATGTTTTAACTCATTCGATTGCTTATAGCTCTCATTCATGATAGGTATGAATATGCCATTGTATACTTAATTTTTCTAATGCATATGTACTCCATTTCACATGAAGTACCTATATTAGGTATGCGTTGGGTACAACTAGGTATGTGCCCAATTTTTTTTTTTTAAATAATACTCTTTATAAATGAGTACGGCGTGGGTACATATTTGAGTACGCCATGAATTTTTTCATAATAGAAAAGTACTTTTAATGAAATAAAAGAAAGACTTTAAAGATTGAAAGAAAGCATGCGTTCTTCAACCTTCAAACTCTCAAAAGAAAAAAAAAGGTGGGGTGGGGAAAAAATGGCTCTTAAATGTAAATGAAAATTTAAAAAAACGGAGTACCATGAGAACGAAAAATCTCAGTGAAACGCTAAAATAATTGCCTTCTTTATTGAGTGTTGTTCATTATTAGATTATATTTTATAAAACTTTAATAGTTTAATTCATATATATATATTATGATTTATAATATATACTGTCGAATCCACACTCTAAATTTTTAAAAATTTTCAGACCCTGTACAGGGTACCAGTAATGCACCATTATCCATGCAACATATATTAATTCCATCATTGTCTTCGCATTTTAAACTCAAAAACAATCACGTTTGTGAAAAGAGCCAAACATTTTTCTAAATCTAGGGAGGAGTTTTTTGTGATACGAGAATAAATGAAATAGAGTCTGCCTTGAAGATAGCCTCATTAATTGAATTTGTCTTAAAAATAAAATTTACAGATCACAACATCTTTCTTCACTTTCATTAAGAATATTTGAACTGGCTACTCTTAGAATTTTGCATTAGCATGGAGGGATAATTTATCTTTCTATGATCTAATCCTGAACATCCCTAATCTCAAGATTACAACTCGGGCACACGATATATGCTATTAAGCCCCTCGTTAGTCTTGGGCTTGAAATACACTATTCAAATATCAAATTTAAGCCGAATTATGAATCTATCATATTCAGTCCTTCCAAGCAAACGAGCTAGTGGCAGAGTCAAGGTGGGGGAACGGGAGCAGGTGCCCCCACTGAATTTTCAAAATGACTCAAAGTATATGATATTTTTATTAAATTACAAGTTGGCCCCCACACTATATCAGAGAAAAAAAAAAAAAAAAAATTGAGCAGGCCGAAAATTTGAGAGTCCAAGCTCTTTTCAAATGCACATCTCTACCTTTCCATTCCAAAATTCCAAGCCATTTATATAATATTCTTACTTTTATTTCTCTCTCTTTTCATTTTTCCCATCCTTAAATGCCAACCTAATGATTTGTTTATATTATTTTTAAAGGAGATTCAAAACTCATTCATGATTTTTTTCTTTCTCCTAGAAAAACTAGAATATGCGAGTCTCAAATTTATTTCTTTCAAGTATAACGTTGATCATAGAATTTTGATTTATTTTAATAGCTTTGTATTGTATCAATAATAAATTTTATATTATTTTTATTTGTATCAAATTGAAGCTTTCGGCCTTTATATTGTCTTTGCTGGTCTATTTATTTATTTATTTATTTTACTTCCTAAGGTTTAGTGAAAGAATCTTTATTATTTAGGAAGGAAACTTTTTGTAAGAAAAATTTTCAATAGAAGAAAATTTTTGTGAAATGTACAAGTAAATATCTTTATTCTTTTGGGAAAATTTGTTGTTTGTGTTGTTATCTTATGAGGATTGAAATTGAAGACCAGTGGAATTCGTAATGTATTTATCATTCGCAGTTTTACAAATTGGAAAAAGTTGTACAACGATTTAAAATTTTGTCAACATAGCATGAAATATTGTAATTATAAAATGTGTGTTTCAATTGTAACATGTACAAGTTCATATACTGTTTTGTATTTATTTTTATATCTTCATATTTATATTTATAGCCCCACTAATAAAATTTTCTGGCTCCGCCACTACAACGAGCCAAGTTAAATCACTAAATCTCAATTTTGTGAAACTCCACTCATCTTGCAGGCTAAGAACTCATGCAATAGCAGAGCCATTCATCATTGCCACTAGAAGGAACTTGAGTTATATGCACCCTATTCACCGGTTACTCAATCCTCATTTCAAAGACACAATTCAAGTTGATGCATTAGCAAGGAGTATGGTTTTAAATGCTGGAGGAATTTTTGAAAAGATGCTATTTAGTGGTCATATATCAATGGAGCTTTCTTCTTATCTCTACAAAAGCTGGAGATTTGATGAACAAAGCCTGCCCGCTGATCTCATCAAACGGTATTTTTCATTGCCTATTTCATCTCACACCCTCAAGAAACAGAGGGAAACCATTTCTATCACCCGAACTATATGTGTTTTTGCATTTCATGCCACTTTTCTTTGTGTTGCTTTGTCGTCCAGATCATCACTTTGCCATATTTGAACATTCTGAAATTCCTTCGAGATTCAGTTATATGGCCTACATGCCTGTATTGAGGGTATTTTCGTCAATCACGTTACCTAAAACACTCAAGAGCACAAAATGTGGTTTACCTTGTCCTTAAAATTTGGGTTTATCTAGTTGATTGGCGAAGATAGCCCAAAAAAGATGTGCAGGTAACATGACGGAATCTTGGTGTAGCATCCCACATGAAATGCTCAAGTATGGCTAAATGGGGGCATAGCTTGAATGATAAAGTATCACTGGAAAAGTGTAGGCAGCGAAGCATAAAAACACATATGGTTCGCATGATAAAATATTTTTCCTAGCAGGAAATAACAAACCTTTTTTACTTCTTGCACCATTTTCTCTCATATGAAATAACAACACAGAGGTATGGCTATACACAACCAAGAGCAGCCAGAAAATATTGAACTTCTCTTTGAAGACTATCCCTATGCTGCAGATGGATTAGATATCTGGCTAGCCATCAAAAAGTGGGTGACAGACTACTGTTCATACTTCTATGATGACATTTCGTTAAGATCCGACTATGAGATTCAAGAGTGGTGGAGAGAAATAAGATACATAGGTCACGGTGATAAGTGCAATGAAAGTTGGTGGTATGACATGACAACTCTTTCTCACCTAATAGAGACACTAACAACTCTGATATGGACCATAACAGCGTTTCACGCTGCAGTAACATTAGGACAGTATGAATATGCCGGATATCCACTAAACCGGCCAATACATTGCCAAAGATATATTCCAAAAGAAGGGACGATGGAGTTTGCTAAGTTTCTTATGGACCCAGATAAGTACTTCCTCAGTATGTTACCTCCGAGGTTTGAGATGACTCTTGGAATAGCACTGGTTGAGGTCTTGTCTAGGTGTATGTCTGGTGAAGTATTCTTAGGACAAGGGCTATCGCCGGACTGGATAGATGATGAAAACATCCTGCATTGTTTTAAGGAGTTTGGTGATAAATTGCAAGAAGTTAAGAAAAGAATCGAAGGTAGAAATCGAGATCCTAAGCTGAAAAATAGAAGGGGGAAAGTGAATATTCCGTATGAGGTTTTGTGTCCAGTTGGATCAAGAGGAGTTGTTAGAAGAGGTATTCCTAACAGCCTATCCATATGATATCTTGAAGGCTTGTATCTTGAACTATAACATACTATTTGTATATAAATGCATTTTTTTCGCATCAAAATCACACAAAAAATCATACCAAGATAGGAAATTTGGCTACCAGCATTACGCAATTACTTGATTTTAATATAGATATAGAGCATCAAGTGACTTGTGTGCACTGTGCAATAGCAAGTTCACATGGAAATCAGTACCTAATAAACAGCAGTTCTAAATACTAGAGTACATGGCTACACTAGTACACCTTAGGACTGTCAACAGGTCAATTTTTACTCTAATTGAGCTACAAGAGCAGATGCATGCACAAAAAGGCATACCTGTAGGGTAATCCATTGCAAGTATACAGCGTGGTCAGGAAGGCCACTTGACATGCAAAGTCTGCACTCAACAGAATTCAGCCTCCTGATTCAAGTTGATCATTCAAGGAGATAGATCCCTCACCAACCACCAGAGAATGGAGTAAATGTACACTCGAAATCAATCTTTCAACTAAGTAGTGGAGGGTCGCATCCTTTACTGGAACACCTTGATATTAAGAGCTCCAGGGTGATACGGCCAAAGATAGGCATCCCATGGTTTCCAAAGATTATATAGGCTGAAAATTCATAATTGATGCCCCTCAACTCCATTTCAGTGTATTGCGGAGATGAAATGAAGATACTGAATCTCAAAGATCATCCAGGTTAATCATTTCATCATTGTTCCAGTATATTACTGGTTGCTCCCCCTGTGACTTGGCACCCGAAAGAATTTCAGTTTCATCCATGGCTAAGTCTAAGCACTCTGCCAAATCTGCTCTCGATAAACGTGACTCGCAAACTCTTTTGTATGTTTCAAAGCCTGCAGCTTTCAAGCCTTCAGACACCGTCTCTTTCAGCTTACTGGATAACATTTCTCCAGAATCCATTATCTTGAGGAATTGTTCTGAGAAACCAGGCGTCCAGAAAACAACTACAGCACTTGTCCTATCCACCATCCTAACATCAAATTCTTCAGAGAATACATCATGGGAATCAGACAGAAGGTCTTTCAGATTTCGGGCAGATGTTCCACTTTTGAACCCCCACAAGAATACCAAATTATCAATGTTAACAGTTCTATTGTTGCCAGTCCAAATCCTCACATCTTCATTGACAGGCTCTCTGCGATTACTTGAGCAAGGACAAAACATATTGGAATGGCATTGAAGGGAAGGAGACAATAGGCTGTGATCACCTTCAGAAACCTCCAGACGGATTTTCAGTATGGAGCACAGCTTGACAAACAGCTGGCATACTCTCAGAACATTATGCCCATGAACATTGACTTTGTCAGTCTCCACTGAAAATGAAATCATTTCCAATTAGTTATTGGAGAAATATACATTCTGCATTAGCAAACCCATCAAAGACCATGAAAACCAGGACAAGTAGCTCACCAAAAAGATTCACCACATGTATAGCATAAAAGGAAAAATTGTTCTGGAGCACACAACCATACTAGATGCAGTGAATTTCTTATAATATACCAAAGAGAAGAAAAAGGATATTTGCTGGGCTAAATATCTCATTTTTCTAGTAAATATGAGATTTGATAAACTTGGGTACTTACCGCGATTAGAAATGTCCATGTCTATTGGTGCACGGAACCGTGTCTCCAAATAGGAAATGGCTGCTGGCATGTTATTCATTTTCTCAAATGGGCCAATTTCCTTCATAAGATGATTGACGTCAAGTATGTGTGGAAAGGCCAAAAGCAAGGAACTTCTGAATTCATCCATGGTCGGTGGAAGTGGCGCTAGGAACTTTGAATGTATGAAAGTAAAATCTGAATAACCAGCACAATGAAGTGTATTAAAATATAAATTTAGCAGTCACATTATTTGAAATGACTCAAAAAATTTTCAGGAAGAGATAGACCATTAAGTGAGTTGTGCGCAACAATGGGTCTCTGAGAAGTAGAAATCAAGTCTACCACCTCTCGAAAGCCACGAACACGCTTTCTATGCTCCTGTTCCATATCATGAAGTTCTTTCTGTATAATGGTATGAAGGTTACAAGTCTAGCTGAATCAACATAGAAATAGATAATAACTTTTGACAATGGTTTATTTTATACCTCAAGAAGGTTTTTGTCTTCCTCTGAACTAGTCAGAACAACTCGAACAGCCTGCACCCCCACTCCTTTTGCTGGAACTTGCAATGGCACAACATTAGCGAACTCTTTCAAACTCTGCAGCTCATTTAAAAAAATTAGAAGGCAGAAATATATGCAGCACACCTATCATAACCCCTTAATAGCAGCAA
This sequence comes from Handroanthus guayacan, assembly GCA_014898755.1. Lineage (NCBI taxonomy): Eukaryota > Viridiplantae > Streptophyta > Magnoliopsida > Lamiales > Bignoniaceae > Handroanthus > Handroanthus guayacan. Next base: position 141,416 of record JACFYI010002414.1, read on the forward strand.
GCTGACCTCTAATGCAAGCTGCACTTGACGTTCGCTGCACATGTCTATTGTCAAGGACGGTCTGGAACCATAAACTTCACTTCCTGATACAAGTTTTCTCAACGAACTTATCAAAGCATCCGCAACTGGAAAGTGAATACATTAGAACAGCAAAGGGAAAAAAATATGCTAACCATAAGATATGTTTAACACTTTTCTCACCCTCAGTTTTATTTGAATATTTACAAGCATTTATCCAATTCCTGACTCGAGACTTGATCCTTTCTGTAAATAGAGAGTCAGCGACCGAATGAACTGGTGAAGATTCCGCCATGCAGCTACTAGGTGATAAGTGTCCATTCTGAACTTTTGTAGCTGATTCTTGTGCTCTGGACAAGTATGATATACCTGCACATTCGGATCCAGCACAAATATAGCTGGAAATAACAGGCAAAGACTAAAGAGAATTCTAGTTGTTTGATGCACAAGTCACAACAGCTCGAGTCGATACAAGTCTATCAATGTTTGACAAAAACAGGTGTATGAGATCACAGGCAGGACATAAAGAAGCTGAAACTTTTCTTATTTGATTGTTATCGTGTTTCTTCCTCATGTTATTTACATTTCAATTACAAATATTAGGGAAAATCAAAAAGGATATACACTCAGTTATCTGGATCTAGTAGAAATGATCATACTTACCATTGTATATGCAACCATTGAAATCAAAACCTTCTCGTGCCATAGAAGTCAAATATGATGATTGACATGAAAAGCCATAAGATGGCATCCCAACTTTCAACTCATCCCTGGGAAACAAATGGAAGTTATACCTGCAACAGAAGTGAAAGAATAGAAATCTGTAAAGTTGCTTAACAGCATGTCATTAGCTGATTAACAATGCATCTTATTACTTAAGGTCTTATAATGTTAAGTAATACAATCATTTCCATCCAACTATGCTTTATTTTCTTGCTTCAGCTGCTCATCAACTTGTTTTCCTTTCTTCTTATCCATTCCTTTAAAAAGTAAACTTAATAATGAAGTACATTATTTCAATCGGCTTTAGATAGAACTGACAATTGCTTTTAGAAGAACTTCAACATAGCATACTAACTGCAGATGAAGTAAATGTTGTAGCAAGCGTATGGCATGAGAACTTATATGGAAAATGTCCTGTATCGTTTCCCTCATCAATAATCTGTAGCTGAACAACAGTCATTTTTATGTAAAGGGCAATATAAATCAGCAAGTCCAGGAAATATTTTTCCACAGATCTGTCTGAGGTGATGATGAAGTGGCCAAAGACAAACTTCTTTCTGAGTAACCTCAAGCAAAGAGCTAAGGTTATGCTCATCACAGGTATCAGGCAGTTAAGGGTTGACAATTGTGTGAACTATGCTACACTTTTCAAAAATTGACTTGTTTCTTTTGCCAGAAAGGACCTCTGTTCTAGTCAAAATCTATTTGTTTGTTGTCAGGTTTCCTCACAAACTTAATAGGCCCATTATTGTACCAGATGGAACTGAAACGACAGAATACTAGCACAGATTAAATTCGTCAGCTCATATTTAGTTAAGCAGTGACTAATGTGGACTGTTCTTGATTTAATTGGACTGCAAATCATAACCTGAAATGCCAGAGAATCAAGCATAGGATAACCATGGTAAAATATACAATCAAAGCATTCTAGCCACTTTAACAACACATCAGTCTTTATCCCAGATTTTACACCAAACTTGAATCAACTCTACCCTAGGAATACACAAGTAACCGAAGTGATTCTCAGCTCAATCAACATTTATCCATCTCTATTATTCAACTACCAAACGCATGAGAAATAAACCTAACAAACAGCAACCAGCAAAATGAACCGAAAAGGCTTACGGATGCGCAATTAGCTTAGAAGCTTTAACCGAGAAAGGGCAGACCGCAAACTGGAGAATCTGAAATCGTTCAGCTGTGCGTTTGGCCTTAATATAAGCCGTCTCCGCCGTATCAATGGGGAGAATCTTCTGCCAAGGCGCGGAGTGGCCGCCGGTTTTCTGCAACGAAACCGCTACAAAATCGGAATTGAATATACATGCTTTGATATCTTCCAAAGCCTCCGAGAAGTTGGTTTTCGTCACTTGCTTTACCGGCCATTGGTGCCGGTGACGGTGGCGACCGGCTGTTTGAGTGCAGAAAAGGCGCTTGAAATGCATTTTGAGGAAAATGCAATGACAATTGTAAAGGAATTTAATTTACTATCTTACCCAAATTCCCAATCAAAATTAGAAGTTAGAACATTCTAATACAACTTAGATAGTTTTTTCTTTTTTGTAATTAATACATTTAATTCTTAATATCAATACATCATATTAACAACATCTAAAATCAATAACTATAAAGAAAATGTCTAACCATAGAAAATCGAACTCAAGTTTTGCTAATGTTCTCTCTTTTTTTCCCAAGAAAAGATAATATATTATCGGATCCTCAATGTGAATCATATCAATAAGATTGAAATCAATGTCAATTATCTAATAAAAAAAATTATCTGACAATTGCAGTGTCGAGTGACGTGGGCTTGTAACTTTGGTGGGGTAGACATCCCTCAGTTGAAGATAGTTTGCATTGTAATTTAGCCTTAAATTGGGGGTGAATTCAATGTTGTAATGAGATACTCAAATAAGTTTGGGAAAGGTTTCAAAGAAAAAAATTATCTAATAAAATTATTATACACTGAAATATCAAACAAACTTACTATTTAAAATAAAATTAGCTTCAATGAGCACAGCCTAAAGCCTCAAATTGGCCATGATAGAAATGAGTAATCAAAGCTCAAATTTAGGATGGCCCAATTACATTCTGGCTCCACCTCAATGCAGGTTAGAGAAGCCCAATGAGCACATAATCTAACCCCAAAATGCCGACAGCTGGAATAAATCATCAAAAATCCTTCAGATAAATAAAACTTGAGTTGCATGCAACAACCAAATCCCACTTAATCCCCAAAATGTAGCAATTAAGTGAAGGTTAGATGCTAAAGGAGTGGAAAATAATTGAGGTTGTGGAAATTTGGAAAGAGGTAAACATGGGTCAAATTCTTCACTATAAATGCATTAAAAAGAAGAAAAGAACACACATCCAACAAGAAAAAAGAGCAAAAAAAGAGAGAGAAAAATGACAAAGCACACTAGAGAAAGTGAGGAACCTTTATAAGCATCACTTGGCACTATCTATGAGAAGTAGTTGATTGAAGCACGAGTTTTGCATGGCGGGAAAGGAGTAGGAAATTCTAAGTGAAGAAGAAGAGAGTTAGCTTGCATTTAAGCAGCTTGTCTAATCTCAACCCGTCGAACTTGAAGCCCCCCAAGTACAGGTCAATATTGCTCAATTCACTGAGTTATTGTTGCTACTATGAATGCTATATTGATAGGACATGAAATTCTTCCCCGAGTCCCAGTATGAATCAGGTTTGACATGGAAATTTGCAAAATTTGTCCGTTGGCCCTTAACAAGCACGAAAGGGTCATCTAAACAGATTAGACGACTCTATTTCCATTAACACCAACGGTCTAGGCACTTTTGAAGGTGTGAACTTCTCCAAACATTGAGAGAAAGAGAAATTTATTTCTCATCTTTCTATCTTAGATTGTTTATGAGTACTCCCATGCTCCTTTTTATCTTTTCTTCTTTTTTTTCCCCTAGATAATTTAGCCTTTGTCATCTTTTTTTTTAACCTTCTTTTCGGTTAATGTATTTTTTTTGCTATAGCTAATAATTCATCAAAATCATCCACAGGTTTTTTGAGTAGGCTAGAGAAAAAAGGACCATCCTCAAGCGTCTAGAGAAAGCATTAGTTAGGGCTTCCCTATGAGCAATGAGAACTTCCAGGTCTGTCAATCAATTGATGAGAGAAAAAGTCGAAGGGGCAAGGTCCTTTCCTTTATGGGAGCCATTTTTGCTTTATTTGCCGGATTTCAGGTAAGATTTTTGGGCATCGCCATAATAATAAGAAAGGGATAAAAATGAAGAATTGAATTTAAAACCACATTTGTCCTTAACGAGGACCACCCCACAGCGGTATACATTGTGGCATGGCATATAAATCCTAATCTAAAGCAATTCTTCGGGTGACTAGATCACCGGACCAGGGGAATCTTTCTATCTAAAAGAAAGGGCTTCAATAATGCTAATGCATGTTCTACACGGCCAAGGAAGCATCGGTTTTTGGAGAGTCAAGTTGAAAAAAGAAGGTTCCAATGAATTGGAGGTAAATCTATAGATATAATTTCACAACGTCTCTCGCTCCTTTTGTCACAAATTAAATGAACTTAGGGTCATTTTCTTGAAGTACTTACAACTAGCAAACTTAGAAAGAGGACGGATATGTGCATTGTACCATATACAATTCGATTACTATTCATTTCATAAGAGAGAGTGTTTCAAATATGTTTGGGTCATCATTTCGGTTATTCGAGTGCTGCATTAATCAAAAAAAGAAAAAAAAATCATATCTTAGAAGATTGTTTGCCAGTAACCTTCGCACTCAGGCATTGTGTGAAGGGCGAATAAAACTTTAAAGCTATTAGTGTAGCAACAAGTATCAACTTATATTTTCTTATTGTAACATCCCAAAATAGGTTTTCTTCTTTGTGTTCTATGTGCTCTTATTTGATGCATTTGTTTTATATGATTTTTTTTAGGGTTAATTACAGCAACCTTCTTAGAGAAATAGTGTACTTATTGATTATATCCTTCCCCCTTTTAAGTTACAAAAACCTCTAATCTAAAAATATTTTGTTTACGTGTTTCTCCATCTACTAGGATTTTGAAAGAAAAATATTGTTATCATTAAAAAATTTGATTAATTTTTCTAATTTATCCTTTAACCGTTAACCACATTTCTATTATACTTTTCTAAAATTTCTATAAACAAAAATGCCTTTAACAATATGTGAAATTAAAAAGTGCCCTAAATTTTTTTGACACTTTTCTAAATTACTAAGGTTATATTTGTCCATAAAAGTATCAGAAAAATATGGTTAAAGAATAAATTTAAAAAAATAAAATTAAACCAATTTTTTTTTTTATGCGAAACCCTAATAGAAGAGGGAGAATGTAAAACAGAATATTTTCAATGGGACGTTTTTGTAATATTAGAAGGAAGAGTCGTGTAGTCCGTAATTATACTGTTTTCTAGGGAGGTCACTTTAATTAGTTCTTTTTTGTGCTATCTATTTCTTGATAAGTTCAATTTTTTACATACTTACGATTTTTAACCACAAGTGTTTCACATTTAAAACATATTTCCTAACGAAATAGGCGTTTGACCAGTACTTAG
>JACFYI010002414.1:179505-192982 GCA_014898755.1 Handroanthus guayacan
TTTTTTTTTTTTTGGTTGATTCTTGGAGTTTTGGTTTTCAGAAAGAATTATTATGCCTAAATGAAGAATTTAGCCGAGTAGTGATTCATTTGTGGTTACAGATGTTAGAATTCTTGTGGAGAGATGTGAACATGTAGCTGGTTTAGTTATGTTTAGTGTATTGTTTTGCATAAGAGTTATCTCAACATCAGTGAGGTGTGACCTAATTATGGAAATATTCTTTCATTTAGAAATTTCAGTGATACCCCTGTCATCTTAGTCGACGGAAAATTTAACGAAGTATGTGTATCACTACAAGCAAGGTATTAGATCCTTCCAACAGGGGGGTTTACTTGCCTAAGGTGTAAAATGGTTGGATCTTTTGCCTAATATAGTAATTTTTCACTACGTATGGACGATGTAAGAATGTTTGATATGGCATTCTTATAGCTCTTTAGTACAGTTTGCTGGAAAATTTCTTGTTAAAATTGCCCTGATAGCTTTTTTGACAAATATTAGAAGTTGAAGAAGTTAAGACATTATTTTAGGTTCATTCTTCTTATTAATACATGATATGCTACATTAGATTTTATTTCATATGGATGCTCGAACATAAGCTAGATAAGAGAAGCTGATTGCCCTTTTTCATCAGATTCGACTGGGGAAACACGATGATGCTGCAAGAACGGCAATGTAGATTCTACGCGTGGAAGATGATGCACATTAGCTCAATCATGATCTGTATTTTTGGGTTCTTGTATCTCCAATGCGTGCTTATGGTTGTGTTTAGAGTCTCTCCATGACACAATCAGCACGAATTCAACATTGGAGGATTGGTGAAAAGGATACTGAAATAATCCTGGTTGTTGGAGAAAGAGGAAATATAACCATATGGGATCATCATGTTTTGAGGAATCAGGTGATAAATTCGTCTAAGTTCGTTGATACGTAATTATGAATGTGGATATAAGCATGGTTGTTGAAATCGTTCTATTTTTTAAGTATAAACGTTAGATGATGAAGAGTTATACGTACTTTTATCATGGATGAAAATAAGTAATAAAAGCGTTCTGTCTTTGTTTTAACTGTGTTTTAATATCTACTTATTCTCCATGTATTAGCAGCTTACTAATTTTAGTTTTACTTTTACTACAGTGAATGCTACAGTTTGTTACTTCGGGAAGAAGGTAAGTTTCGAAACCATATTTGTCGACAAGTTAAAGAAAAGAAAACGAGCGAAAAAAATGAACTGAAAAATGAAAAGTTCATAGAAATTTGTGGATGATGCAGTTAGATTAGTTCAGTTCACTTTGTGACAGTGATTCCCATTAAGTTATGATCCATTTTATAAAGCGTTTGATGGTAAATTCAAATAGTTACATGGGATTTTCGTTCTCGTTATTGTATATGAAAGAAAGTACATTTTTTGACTGGGGAAAAAGAAAAAAAAAAATTGATAATAACAATATGGTTGACTATATTGTGTACTTTTGTTGCTCTGAGAAAAGATTGTTTGTTGATGGTGAACTGCGACTAGCATGACAAATGAGATGGTTTAGATGTTGTGCAGGGTTTGATGCGGTAGTCCCACATCACGTTCTTGAATTTGTACTAAAAAATGAGTTGTTTCCCCTTTAGACGACAGTGGATTTTGTTGGTAATCATGATTATTTCTAAAGAAATAATGGCTGTTACTGTGTAGTCCCACACAACTAATATTGTTGGGATTATCATCTACCTAGGCAACTATTGAAATGGTGGCATTGAGGATGTTTTATTTGGACCCAACTGGTCCAAAACTGATTTCCGTGTTAAAGTCTATAATAAAATGCTTACGATTTCCAGACTGAATGTTAATTTGTTGTGAATCCTGAGTTTGGTGGTGAATCGAGATGTCAAACGGGCCAGTTGGGACTGGCTTGGCCTATAAAACTGTTTAGCCTAGTTTAAATGGTTGAGAGCTTGCACACTCGGCTGAAAATGGATTTTGGGAGATCCGGCACATAACTGGAATGTGCCTAAATGGATTCAGGCTAAATGGGTTGGGTTAAGTGGGTCTTAAATGGTTTGGGCTAAGCAAGTCTTAAATGGTTCGGGCCGGACCAACTATTTATTGATTTATATTTTAAAATTTACACTATAAATTTGTCTTTTTTTTGTTTTTTATTTCATTTTTTCAAAAAAAATAAAATAATAATAACCAGGCTCATTTGGTCCGATTCAAAACTGGACCGTATGCAGGTCCGAGTTGAGCCAGTTCCAAGTTGAAAATTTTGGGCTTGGCATGAAATTACCCCCAGGTCAGTTGTAATTGGCCAACTTATATTTTGTAAACGGACTAGGATGGGCTAGGCCCTTATGCTGATGAGCTCAGCCCACATAGACATCTCTCGTGGTGAACTAGTAAGAACAAATGTTAGATGATGTTTGCAATATATTATGAAAAAAGTATAATTACTTATTTTTGCTAAGAATTGGAAAAAGTAGATTATAATCAAATATGCTCAACGAATACCACCAATAATTCACTTCAAGAAGACAGAAAAAGTGTTTGAAATTCTAGCTTTTGTTTTCCTATTTCGTCATTTTGCAGCACTTCGTATGCAGTCCAAAATTGCTTATAACATTATAGATTATTGCCAACTAATATTAGAAAACTTATAAGATAACAGAATTTTCAAATGCTTGAACCTTGGTTGCAGTAATGGTGTCAAAGTTCAAATTCCATCTCATGTGAATTCCCACGTTTGATTTATTATAGGATAATTTTCTAAGTTTTCCTGAGTTTTGAACTAATTACAATAACATCCATATTTTGATATCACTACTTTTTTACTGTTTTTCTAGTCAAATTTCCAAATAATCCCTACTTCTACTATTTTAAATTTTTCTGGCTCACTTATTTTGTTCCACGTAAGCATTATCAAACTTCTTTTAAAAAAAACCAAAAAAAAAGTCTATTGTTAAGACTTTTGGCAATAAATACTATTCTTATCTTTTAGCTTTTCCTTTTTTTGTATGTTATGTATATCAACCATCTGCCCAAATGGTAAAAGAAGGTGATTTATCAAGTAGTCGACTTAGATTTGAATCGTACTTAAAGCACCCTCTCCTTATTTCCCTATCGTTATAATCTCAAAAAATATGAGAAGAAACTCAAAAAAAAATAAAAATAAAACAAGAAAAGACGAAAGAAAAAGAAGAGAAGAGATCTTTCTTTTCTAGTGTTTTATATTTTGTTTTTCCTTCTTTTGGCTTCATAGGAAGGAGCTTTCCAACTGACTGTGATGAAAGAAACACCGAAAAAAATATCCTTTTCAATGTCACAGCCGGATGCCTTAGTAGTCATACATCATATGCTGATTGTAAAATGTCAGATAAAAAATGAAATTAACCTATGTGACAATAAATGTAGGTATCACGAGTAACGTTGCATGGATATTGATAACCATTTGTCTCTTCTCAGGCCAGTGATGATGTGCTTTTTCTAAAATCCTTCGAATAAAGAATTTGTGTTAAAATCAAGTCTTGTTTAATGTCAAAAAGTCGAGCGCCATTCAAAATATTCTATTAATTACTCTCTTTTGTCGTTCTTTGAAATACCCTTTTGTAGTTAAATTCACTCAATAGATAATACTGCATGCTAATTTAATATATATAAAAATAAAAATCATTTCTTTTGATCCAAAAAGAATTACATATATTTTTCAGCATATGATCAAGAGGAAGCAAAAAGATCAAGGAGATGAAGCATGCACCACACAATCTTATGAAGAAAGAAGACAAATTGACAAAGTGAGAGTGTGTGTAGAATATTCTAGAAGGAATGTCACACTTGCAACAATTGTATCCACTACTTTTAAATTGGGATAACAAATATGATCCTCCAACCTCAACTTCATGTTTGCAAAGTATGTTACCAATAATTTCTACCTTATCTTTCTGGACAAGATTATAACTTACTTTTAATAATATACAATAAAAACATACCATAATACTTGCTTCATGTTAACTATCATTATAATACAGATTACGTAGGTACAAAGAATACTTCATGATTAATATATTGATCTATATTCATATTAAATTCCTAGTTATCTTCACTTCTTGATAATTTCTCATTTTAATTAAATTTTCACGACTCTGTCCAAATAAGGTTTCTTATTTCTTTGAAGCATAAAAATAAAAAATTTTGTGTTCGTATTAATTTATTTATTATCTATACTATTATAAGAAATAAATAATTTTTGTAATAATCTAGATGCCAATTTTCGTAAATTCAAATTTAGTCTTCAACATATTGTTATATGCCTTAGTTCTATACGGATAAAATTATATTTTTTCAAACGTATTAACCCACTACGTTTATTCATATCAAATTCATAATTTCCCATTTCTTGATAACCCTCCACTTTAAGTAAACTTTCATGATTCTCTCTACATAATTTTTTCTCTTTGAAGTTTAAAGAGAGAAAAAAAAAATCTTATTGGCATCCATTTATTTATTACATTATTTGAATTTAATTACTTTGTGTAAATGATAGATCATATATATGAATCATTATATGTTAATTTTTATTATAAAAGAGAGAGTATAGGCACAAAAAATATTTTATGACCAAAGTTCTCGCGCACAATGATTGCTAATCTATATATTTATGCTATATATATGCTAAAGAAAAAAAAAAGAGTTTTTATTACAGTGTGGATACTAAATCTTGATGTCTCAACTTTGCACTTTATAAATATTATTGTTACACATTAATTATTTAAGAATTTATTCTTATTTTTTTCTTGGAGGAACTTACTAAAATGCAGTGACCCATGTTCATTCATATTCAGTTCTCTTCTTCATGTCAAAATCCTAATGAGAACAAAACTTTCAACACCTATGTATATCTATATCTATTTATACTAATATAAAAAGTAACTCTTTTGTGGTTTTTGAATGTCAAATTTTGATTTTTCAATTTTATCATTTCAACTATAAATATTCTACTATTTTAGCTGCAATCATTACTTCATAGTCTTTGACTGCAATTACTTCAACATAATCTTTTTTCATTTAATATTTTGAATAGTCATACTTTTTCATTTCATATTTTCATATTTCATTATCTAAAAGATTAAGATATATTTAAATAATGTTGTTCTAATAATGCTTTATATATGCAAACATTAGATGCGTAATTATTTAATTATATAAAATAAAAACAAAAGTTACATATGTATTATTATATATTAAAGTCTATTATAATAAATAAAAATGTAAGCACTAATAATAAAAAATTTATGCGTGTGAGAAGCCTGTGCCTCTGACTGCGGGAATAACCAAAATATATTATAATTCAGTCTTCATATGTTTTGGTGCCGACCAAAGTACAACTGTGCACCTGCGACACACTTAATTAAAAGTCTCTCGCCATTAAATTAAAAAAAATTGACTTTTATTATGAAATTCGATTCTTCATTAAAATATCCCTTTTGATTATCTTATCCCCTTTCCCCACACCTCCTCCACCACCGCCACTGCCGTCCCTCGCCGGAAAACTCCTCGAATTCTCCGGCGAGTGAACTGCCATCAAAACCCCACGTAAACAATGTCTCCAGTTCCTTGCCTTTCCCTTCAAACAACTCCCAACGCTTTCTTTTTCCACCCCACTTCCTTCCATAAGAACTCAGTTTTCTTCAGTGTAAAAAGCCCTTCGTTTTCTCCAATTCGAAAAGGGATTTTAACAAACCCTAGGAACTTTAAAGGAGGCTCTTTGTTCACTACTGCATGCTCCACTTCATCGCCTTTCATGGGGAAAGTTGGGTTGCACAAAAGAGAGGGAAACTTTTCATTGCTTTCCTTTGGTGTGGACCGCGAGATTTCTGTGGAAACTGAAGTTAAATCTGATGCTTCGCAAGTTTTATCGGCGTTGCTTCCGTTTGTGGTGGCTTTCACTGCAGTAGCTGCCCTTTCTAAGCCTTCTACTTTTACTTGGTGAGTGGGATTAGTATATTAATTAAATATTAATTAACTTCACTATTGGAATTGGATTGTTTATGTATATTGGAGTTTGATATGCTCTAGGGTTTGATTCTTTTATATTTTTTGCTGAATTCTTTGAAGTTTTTCGGGGTTATGGATATATTCGTGTGATGTTTTGTCTTCAAGTTTTTCTTTCTGGTAACTCTGCATTTTGAAGGATAAAAAATGATAACAAGAAGAATATGATATTATTTCCTTATTGTTTATAGCTGTGGTGAATTAGTACTTGCTCTTAAATTTTATTTCACTGGTAGAATTCATATTTTTCATGTGAAATTGCAGTTTTATTTCATTCAACTTGTAGTTTGTATTGTAACTTAAACTCAAACTTTAGAGTTACCCACTAAAGTTTGATCCTATCAATGCATAAATGGTCTTAAAGATTGTTTCTTATTTGGAGAAACTGCGATGGATTCTGCATTGTTGTTGTTGTTGGCGTAACATATGCTTAATGCTTTCTTAAGATGTGTATATTTCTGTTTTTTTGTAAATGATAGAGGAACCTGCAGGGTGTCGAAAGAATTGTATGCTCCTGCACTTGGTGGCATTATGTTGTCCATAGGAATCAAACTTTCGATCGATGATTTTGCTCTAGCTTTTAAGAGGTTACATCTTTTTCCTTTCGACTAGTCATTTTTAGCTTTGTGAATATTCGGTTCATCTTATCGACTTAGTGGACTTTTCTATTTTTTGTAGACCCCTGCCGTTGTCAATCGGATTTCTCGCTCAATATGTACTGAAACCAGCAATTGGGGTGTTTGTGGCACGGGCATTTGGGATATCTCCGATGTTCTATGCCGGTTTTGTTTTGACGTCATGTGTTGCAGGGGCACAGCTATCTAGCTATGCGAGCTTCTTGAGTAAGGGTGACATTGCTTTGAGTATTCTTTTGACCAGCTCGTCGACCATTGCCTCGGTTCTTGTCACTCCACTTTTAACTGGACTTCTCATTGGTTCTGTTGTTCCGGTTGACGCTGTCGCTATGTCGAAATCGATTTTGCAGGTATAGAAGGACTTAAGGTCGATAGGAGGCTAATTATTTTCTTGAGTTACTTTGGTAATGCCATTGCCTTTTTTTTCTTTAAAGGTGGTTCTTGCTCCCATTTCTCTCGGCTTGGTGCTAAACACTTATGCCAAACCGGTTGTATCTCTTTTACAACCCGTGATGCCATTTGTTGCAATGATTTGTACGTCGTTGTGTATTGGAAGTCCTCTTGCTATAAATAGGAGCCAAATTCTTTCGGCGGAGGGTCTAAGATTGATTGCTCCCGTACTCTCATTTCATGCAGTGGCATTCACCTTGGGCTATTGGATCTCCAAAATTCATCCTCTGAGGCAAGTGTCTAAAATCTTGAGCTCTTTTCGGGTTGTAGGAGTAAATAAAGAAATAATATTCATGTGCTGTTTACATTATTAGTCATGTTAGATGTATAATTATGATCTAACCATCACAATCGTATGTGTGAACTTTCCTATCACAATGTCTAAACATGAACGAGAGGGGAATGAACGCATTGTCTTGCATTAGGATGTGATGGAGGTTTAAGATCGAGATTGGTTCATTGATGATCGCATTGCACCTTGAACATTCAAACAACCGAAGTTGCACAAAATAGCTATGTTTCCATGGGAAACGTTCCATATCTTCTGTGACATTCACTCCTAGATATTGTTTACACATTTCTTGGTTCAGTGGTTCACTAGGCTACACCACAATATCACTGGTTGTTTTTAACAATTATGAAGTTAAAATCATGGAATTTGTGATGCATACAAACTGATACCAAATCCTGTCCCTCATTGGAAGAGTCAAGGGCCTTTATCCATTTCAAAATTCTCCCCCCCACCCCCCACCACCCCGGGTCCCTTTTCAAGACAAAACTCTTCACCATGAGTGTTGTAGAACAATACCTCAACAGTTTATAAAGTTCATGATTGATCACAAATTTGGGCATCACTAGTATACTTATTGTCTGAATTTTTACATTTTCATTTTCAACAAAATAAAGAAAGGCTCACAGTAGCACGTTGTTGTGTCAGGTTAGAAGAAGAAGTTTGCAGGACAATATCATTGTGCACGGGAATGCAAAGTTCAACTCTAGCCGGACTTCTTGCAACTCAATTTCTGGGCAGCACTCAAGCCGTTCCCCCTGCTTGCTCAGTCGTTGCCATGGCCATCATGGGCCTTTGTCTCGCTTCTTTCTGGGGAAGAGGATGTCGAATCAGAGACTTATTTCTAATCCCTGAAGCTGGTTCAAAAGTCAATGCTTAATGCGGTTCTTCTTCATTTTTTTTTTCTTTTGCCCTTTTTTGGTCGCATGCAGGAATAGAGTGACAGAAAGTATATAACACAGGTGGGGTTTCTTGTTTCTTGGATTAGCTGCGACTTATATTCTTTATGTATAGCGCTCTAATTTATAGAAATAAGTTTTGCTGAATATGAATGCATAGAAGTCAGTTGCTTAAATGGCGGTTATAACCATCTTAGGCCGATTGGAAGGCACTATTCTTGTTTCTTGATTGCATGGTGGCAGTAAAATGACTACAAGGCCTTTATATCCAACCAAGTCTGGAACCCTTTTTAGTTGAGTGTTATTTGGCCTGAATGGAGATCATTGTTGGCTTCTGTGAACTAAACTGGGCTCTTGCCTATTAGTGGTGCTTTGTTAACAGAGCCAATATTTGTACTAGTTAGTTTAGGTGTCAGATATGTTCACAATTGAATATGAAAGTTCGAATATGATATAGTAGGAAGAGGCAAAGATCATCACTATTACCTCCTTCCTTATTCCATTTAAAAAAAGAAAAACAAAACAAACTAAAAACAAATAACAAAAACAAAAAACCTGGGCCACTTGGGGCAACAAAAGGAGTCAAGGACTGCATGGTGCAATGCTAAGGGAATGAAAACAAGTACACGATATGTGGTAGCAAAATGTACCTTTATGTTATTCCTGAAGCGACACATGTTTAGGCTTATTTAAGTGATAGTGATGTAATTCACTTATATTTATTTGGAATCTAACTTATTTATGGTTGCAGGGCAAGTATGCAGAGGTTGTTTGGCAGTATTTCCTTCAACCTTTTAGTTTTCAACTTTTGCATAACTAATAAAATTTCTATGATTAGTGTCTAGTGGTCATTAAAAATTATGTAATTATTGAAAAATGCTTTTGATTTTTCTTTTTTCCCTTTTCGATTTTGTTTGTTACTAAAACAACTAATTAAAATTATGTAATTGGGGATGACTGAGGTGGTGTTTGTAACAGATTATATAAAAATATAATCACTTATTTTTTATGAAAGTTGAAAATATCAGATTACAACTAATAATATTTAGTATTTGGAAGCTATCAAATAATTCATTGTAAGCCAACAAAAGTGGTAATTTTTATTAAGGATAGCTTACTGCAAGTCATAAGCAGCCTAGATTATTGCTAATGAATATTAGAGAAGTTATTGCAGAAGCAGAGTTTCAAAATACTCAAAAATAGCTTTCTTCAATTCATAATTACATAAGTGTTTTTTATAATAAATTGCAAACGCTATCTGAAAAGCTTTTGATTGTTGGCTTTTTATTGAATTTGCCACTGAGAATTTCATATTATTATTATTATTATTATATAAGAAATAAAACCATTTTTTTAACAAGATTATGCATACAATTATTTTTAGGGATGATTATCTCTATAATTTAAAGGTTTGACATAATTATTGAAACACTTTTTATGATATAAGAAACTATAGTAAAATCTATTATAGTTTGACAAAAGTCTATTAGTAAGAAGGTGGAGGTTGAGACCTCTAGGGGACCTCAGCGGTGTGATAGTTACGAAAGGCGGCAATGAACTAGGTATCTTGACCTCCATTGCTTGATTATGGCTCATAGCCATTTGACTTTCTATGCCTATTATGGGGCACCAAATTGTTCCAATCTTGCATTGTCACTCTCCCTATATAATGTTTGATTTTTTGAAAATTTTTAGTACATAAATTGTTGGTTGGGCTTGGTCATTGGGACCTCTTTGTGACAAAAGCACCCTTCTTCAAAAATTACAAATTATTCTGTTAAGTTTCTTAAATAATTGCAACATGAAATGTCATGTAAATGACAAAAATATCCATTTTAAGTTAAGTCAACACTAGTTTGATCATGACCCACAAAGTTAGAAGTTACCTGACAAATTTAACAAAGAGATTTTATCCATTTGCACTAAAGATACATAACAAGTTCTACAAATACTCATCGGTTAAACATAATCAGACATGCATCGTATTATCTTTGCAAGATTTTTTCAAGATAATCCTCAACAACACTTAATATTTTTCTATAATTTCAAATCCCAAGTAATTTGGATCAATTAGGTCACTCAAGACACAACTTTGAGATCAATTCGACTGGAACAATATTTCGAAGGCCCACTCTGAGTGGGCTTTATGAGAATGGGCCACCTCTGTGATCACGCAAAATAGTGAACATCTTACCATATTTTTTCAGCTCAGGACCACGCTGAGTGGGCTCTTTGAGATTGGGCCAAATAGCCCAAAATGAGCTTGTTTCCCCTTACGGCCCTTTTGTTGGAAAGTCTGCCCTTGGGCTTTTGGGCTTGGCATGATCTTTTAAAGCCCAAAACTTCCTTCTAGGTTTATAATATTAAATTCAAACCAGAAAAAAATTTGCAATATAATAAAAAATATCGACCCAAATAACAATGAATAATAATATTTAATGTTTTGAGAGAAATAATAATTATTATCATATTCAAATATATTTATACTATTTCAATAAATAAAATACTTTAAAATCTACCACATATTACGGATGTTGTTGTTGTTGTTTTTTTTTTTTTGAAATAAAATTCTTAAAAAGAACGTTATTTAGCTATTTATAACCCCTTTCACAGTAGTAGAAGCCAGAAGGGACAATGAAAGTTCAAATTTGTATATTCTTCTACCTTATCCAAAAAAGAAAAAGGATTGAAGGAAAGAACACCTAATTATTTATCGAACAAAACTTATTATAAGATACGAAAAATTTTAGGCTACCTACTTAAATAATACCTGAGTGACAACTCATAAGATATATATATATATATATATATGTATCAATTATGTTGTATCATCCTTATAATTTGGGCAGTCACCAAATAATTCCACGTAACACCTTATTTTAATAGGATTATGAAATTTATATAAAAATTATACAAATTTAATGTTATACTAAGTAAAATATTATGATCTACTTATTATGACTTGTAATGACGTGTAAAGAGGCCTTTCAAAATTGTTGGGCACCCTCTTGATAAAATCTCCTCCATTCAAGACGAACTTTAATTGCTGAACGAATTTTAATATTTAAAATTTTATATTATTTATTAAAATTTAAAAGTCAAATAAATACGAATATATCTTTAATATTGTTCGAGTATTGCAAAGCCAAAATCATCAAGAATACCACAAATTCAAAAACCCCAAAAATGAAAAGGAAAAACACAAACACACACACACACACACACAAATATATATATATATATATATAATTGCGTATGTCATACGTATCTTACACTGATGATGTATAAGCAGCATCTGGAATATATCCATTATAATTGAACTAGTTATTATCATTCGGTAATTACAAAAATTATCAAATAATAAATAACGAATATATTAATTGGCTGCATGCATATACCAATTTCAAATCAAATACCTAACTGCATAATACATAAATCCTTAGAAAAAGCAAAAAAAGAAAAAGCATATCAAGAGACCAACAATAATGTATAAAAAAATGATTAGTTTGCAGCCACTATAAAATTATTGACTTTTATTTGCAACCAAAAGATTAATAGTCGTGGCAAAAATAGTAGTCAATAATTCAAAATTAATAGCCGTAATCAATGTTGTAGCCATTGATCTGAAAAATCGTAGTGAAAATATTATTTGCCGTGGCTACATTGAAACAAAAAAAATCCATCACGGCTATATGCCATGGTGAAACCGTAGCAAATGACTTTCTACCACTACTTTTTCCTATTAATATCAGTTTTTAACCATAGTAATTGCTCAAATTTTTTGTAGTGAGCTGTAATACAAGTAGAACTAATCCTTGTTAATCTAATAGCAGGAGTATTAATTTCTCAAATCACAGTGAATGTTTATGTAACATAGTAACTAAGCCAAACCTAGCTCATGGGGGTGTTGAGATAATTTTCCCTTATTTTATTAGATAACACGCAAACCTGATAAAAAATGATGAATTTATGAATAATTATTAATGATAAAACACACCTAGACGTTTGTTTGTTTTTTTTTTGTATTTAAGTCTTCAATTGAATATAAAGGACGTAAATTTGTTTAGATGAGTTATTGAATGAATAAATGAAAAATGATCATAAATTGAAATGAGTTGGATAGTGGATTAATTATGAAATAATGTGACGTCGCCTATGGGCTGGTCAATTATTTTAGTTTTCGAGTCAACACGAGTTGTTACGAAAACTTCCAAGTTAATTAGAGGATGAGGACCTTTATCTCTATGAACCAACCCAATGCGATGCTATTGACATACCGTAGACACAGACTTGGAATTATATGAAGGAAGGAGATATACACAGACAAAATTATATACATACATATATACATATTGACTCACTCATATATATGATCAAAAATGAAATTTAGGGATTTAAACGTAACAAAAAAGATAAAGTTACATCTATATATTTAATTTACACATGAAATTTGATACAACTCCCATCTCATGACCGGCCGACTCTCTCCACCAGCCCCCTTTGCTCCGTCTCTAGATATACATACATACATACACACACACAAACTTATATATATCATTATAATTATATATATATGTAATTACTATATTTTTATAACGAATAATTAAAGCTTATCTTGAAGAAAAATTAACAATCTTTCTCATGACCTTAACCTGGGCTCTAAGGCACTTAATATAGTCACCAGTTTCGTTCAACAACCTGCAAATGTCCATGCCTTTCCCGCCGGGAACAAGTTCCCTGAGATCGTTTTCCGGTCCAAACCCTAACTCACCACCACAGTTTCTAGGGTTTCCTCTCGTGATAACAACACTTTTTCCGTCATGATGAGGGGCTTTTCGTCTTTTTCTCATCGGATGGCGGTGGTTTATGATCATCTTCCTAAGCAGGGCCCGACTCCAAGCCTTATGCATCCCGACTGCAAAAGCCATGGACTCATAGGCCGCAGTTCTGATGGCATGGTATCGTTTGTATTTGTCTTCTGAGGAAAGTGAAGGCGGTGTTTTCTTGTTTAGCTTTTTCATGGCTTGCAAGAAACGGAAAGTGAGTTTGGTTTTGATCGAATTAGGGTTTGCGGGTGAGCGCTTGTGTGACTTCATTGATAAGATATTGGAGTAGAAAAACTAGGGTTTTGAAGGTTGATTTGTGCTGAAATTTTGGAATGAGGAAAATTATG
>JACFYI010002414.1:193175-205600 GCA_014898755.1 Handroanthus guayacan
AATCTTTAACTTGTGAATTTTATTTTGTAGATGTATAAAAAATACTTATTTCTTCCTAAAATTATGTAGATACATGTACTTAATTTGTACAATATCACTGTTAGAACAGTGGTTGTGAGTTAGTAATACTACAAATAAAGGTGGCTTTGCTAATGCAAATTATATGTGATGGATATGATTCCATGACAATTAAACGAATTATGGGATAGACTTGTGATAGAAAATTAATGGATCTAAAAAAATAGCTAAATATATATTTAAATGGTAACAACTGTGACGAACTTGCGATATATTTCTATAACAATTTCTTGGTTTGTAATTAAAATTCAATTATAAAAGTTAACTTTATAATGAACTTCAATTCTATCATATAAATTCTAATCATTAAGGATTTGTAACATGACAAGGTTCATCACAGAACCGTATTACTTACGAATTTCATTAGACTCTAGATGGATTTTTTTGTTAGCGAAGAGGATATTTTGTTGTAGTGAAATTCTAGTACATTGATTATTCCTTTAATTAAGAGGATAATTTGAAGAAGAAATTTTTATATTTTGAAGAAATTTTATTTTAAGATACGTGAATAAGAAAATAAAAACAATAGATGAAGAAGAAAAGGTATATTAATTGTATACAATTTGGATGAAATTATACAAGTATGTCTTAATCTTCCATTTTCATGGCTTTTGGGCTTGGGAGATGAAAAAGAGAGGTTTGTGGGGCATGATTAGGGCCAACTACCATATGATGGCACATGGTCCATCACCTCCCACTTGAATGAATGGTGGGACATTTTTTATTTTTCTTTTGGATCCATTATTACTATTTATATATCCATACAAAATCCTATGTTGCTAATCATAAATATATTAATTTTCTCCTTTAATTGAACTAAAGGAGTTGGGGTTGTGGGGTTGTTAGATATGTTTAATTAAAGATATATATATGTATATATATATATATGAATTTCCATAATCAAACATCATAATCCTTTATTATTAGATTTAATCAGTAAGATTCATGCAATGATCAATTTTGATTGAACTTTAAATTGGAGTGAAAGATATAGACCGAGGTGATTTATTCGGACTCAATTCATAATTTATAAAGGGACCCAGTTCAAATAATCGAGTTTTAGCAATCAAACTCAAATCAAAATTTAAATAGTACTTTAGATTAGATTGAAGAAAGATGTCATTAAATTTGATTTATTTGGATGCAGTTCATAATTATTAATGGACCCAGCTCAAATAATCGAGTTTTAGCAAATAATGGAGTTTTAGCAATCAAACTCAAATCAAATTTTAAATATCTATTTTTTTAAAAGTAATTAGGATAATGTAATTCATGTCATATATAAACTCAATTGCTGGGTAAATATTCCTCTTGTCCTTAATATATACATTAGTTTGGTGACAAAGAAAAGATAAGGCTGCTTCATGATCATGTTTGCAAGGAGGAGATTAAAGTCTCCATGTTAATTAACAAATTTGACTAATCATGGATTTTGTCAAAAAGAATTATGATTAATTTTGACTTTTTTGGTTGTTCGTTTGACATATTTTTTTAGTAATAGAGCAATATATTGATGGTTGCTTGAAGAAAACAAGTGGTATCTCAAACCTTGTAATTTAGTTTAATATTTTATCTCATACATCCTATGTATATAGATGTACCTTTTGTGTATATTTACAAAAATGAACAATTTAATGAAAGTAAATAATATAAATTCAGCATATATCCACATGAAATAATAAATAAAACAACATAAAAGAGAAAAAAGAAGAAGATGAAGAAAAAGTTGCTCAGCGTTGAATTTCGTTCCTCATACTCTATTTCATTCTTTAAAAATTAAATTAAATAGTGCAAAACTCTTTTAGGATACATCTCTTTCTCCATGATAATCTACCCATAAAAAAAGTCACCACCATATAAGCTTTGCTAAAAAATTCACATATACTTATTGAATATCTCTTTTAAACAAGTTATTCATAACTCAATTTCAAATTGTATATGATAGGTGCTTGGGCAAACCTTGCATCCACTAGGCCCTTGGGCCTAGAGTTTGATAAATGGTGTCAGAGTAGTTCACTAGTCGACTGGAACTCAGTGTTATGTGAAGCAAAGTATTATGTGCATATCTTTTGAACCTATGAGAAAAAGTGCTACATGAATTGGAGCCACCTCTTGGTCTCATAAGGAGCCACCTCTAGAATCCAAAAATTTAGTGATTTTTCTTGGATTGTTACGTTGCGAGTCCCTTTTTACTAGTAGTAAAAAATCACCACCTTATAAACTTTTGCCAAATATTAATCCATGTGCAACATTGATATCCTTTTTTAGTCAAGTTGTTCATAGCTCAACTCCAAATTACACAAGATTAGTTTTCAAGCACTTCTTGCATTCACCAAGCCTCAGGCCTCGGGGAGTGACAAACACGGCTACACAATTATAGTTATATATGCATATACACATGTATTTATTATTGTATATCTTCTATGCTTCTTCACATGCACTCTAGCTAAGCATATTCCAATGCAGATCTATATTTTCAATCACAACTATTTTTCCCCCCGTTTTGAAGGTAAGTATTTTGTTGGCTAAAAACATTAAACAATGTTTGATACAAAGGAGGGAAGGCATGAGTTTTCATGAAAACCTTCACCAAAGGAAACAACAAGTGAGTGAACTAACATGTTGCCATTCAGCTTAATGAATTTAAAATGACAAAAACTAAGAGAAACAACAATGGCTGAGGCCCTCTCAACAACCTCTCTTGATGGCAAAACATTTTCATCATTTTCTGCAGCAGCATGAATGACGAATGGACAATCTTTTTCCACCCAAATTCTTTCCCCACCTTTACGTCTAGCCACTTGAATAGCAAACAGAAGAGCGCACACTTCAACACTCCTGGGATGGGGCCTCCCATTGAATCCCTATATAGCTCGCCATACGAATGCTCGATTCAAATTTCTCACCACCATAGCAACAACATGGAGTCGTATCCCTTTGGTAGAGCTCTATTGAAATTTATTTTAATAACTCTACTCGGAGGAGGGGTCCAATTCATGTTGTCTATCTTCTCAACAAGGTCAGTGTATGGATACTAAATGCTTTGAAATTCTACTTTGAAGTTTTGAGCTCAAGAGGCAATTTTTGATGCTGAACTCCATATGTTGAGCTTGATGCTCTTGTTCCGATCAAACCACAAGAGCCAACAGCTTACCATGATCAATTGAAAATCCTCCTTAGAGAAGGAAGTGGAGTAGGATTTGGCCCATTGGTAATCATCACCACCACGAAGAATTCCTGAAATCTTATCTAACTCCAAAATGCTCTAGCCATTTTCCCTGAGCTAGCATAAAGACAAATGTAAAGATCGTCCTCTAGTGCCAAGCTGTATGCATTGCAAAGTTTAGCTACATCTAGATTTCTATTGCATAGTTGTGATGTTATAGGGTTGATATTTCTATATAGGTGCCAAAAGAAAATCTTGATTTTTTGTAGTAATGTGGTGTTCTATAGAAGCTCCAATTTGTATTTGACGTTCTGTTATTACTCTCTCCAAATTCCTTTGTATCTTTTCTGCCATCAAGTGAATAGAATGGTAACATGATTTCACTGAGAATCAGCCATTCGTCGTGAACTGCCAAATAATCCGATTTTCAGAATTGATGGAGCCTAGTTGAATCTGTAGGATGCAATTTACATTAACCTGGCAAAAAATTTTGTTTAGGAGTTCAAGTTTTCAGCAACAAGACTATGTACCGATGAGGTTACAAACATGGAGTTGATCTAAATCTAAGGGAGAAAGAGTGATAATCGTAGAGTTTCCTTCATCAAGTAACAGCTGATCACCCCATATATTAACATTTCGGCTTTTGCCAATTCTCCAAAGTGTCCCCTATTACTGTTTGACTTGAGATATACTGAGCCATGTTAAGGACGGCCAATAGCCCGATTTAGCTTTTAAGAAAGTGGTGTTAGAAAACTAACGAGCCTTAAGAATACAAGCCAGAATAGAGTTTTGGGGTTGAATGAGTCTCCAAATTTATTTGGCTAGAAAGCAAGGTTAATTCATTGCACACAGAGATTTTTAGTTAATCCAATGAATCTTTCGGTCCTCTCTAGATCCCCACCAAAATCTCATAATCACATATTCAATTTCCTTGATAAGGTTTCACAAAAGTAGAAAGCAATTTATTGTGTGAACCGACAACTTGAATGACTGACATTATAAGGATTTCCTTATCACGAGTCATTAGCAATTTTTGCTCTATCCACGGTTGCAATTCTTTACACAATCCTGAACATACTAAAATACTTCCCTCATTGATCTTCCAACTAAGGCAAGTAGGCTGAGATATTTGAATGTCTATGAATGGTATGAACACCAAGAACATGTTGGATGTTAACTTTGACCTCTCTTCTGGTGTTTCGGGAGAAAACAACTTTAGACTTTTCAAAATTTACATATTGCTCAAATGCCTTCCCATAAAGCTGTAAAATGTTATGTGAGGTAGACAACATTGATTCTGAAGCCTAACAAAACAAGAACATATCATTAACAAAAACTAAATGTGGAATCAAGGGTGCACCTCGATGCCCTGAGATTCCTTAGATAATTTCTTGCCCCTCTATCTGATAAAGTAAGCTTATGAATGCTTTTGTACATAAAACGATAAGCATGGCGATAAAGGGTCCCCTTGATAAAGCCCCCTAGATGGCCGAAGATGTCCAAATTGAGAACCATTAAGGAGAAAAAAATATAAAATTGTATCCAACAACTAATAATGATCTCAAAATATTTGTCGTGAAAACCTAATTTCTGAAGGATACCACTAAGAAATGACCGTTCAATCCAATCATACACCTTGCTCATTTTAAGCTTAATATAAATAGATCCAACCTTTCATTTATTGTTTAGGATAAGTTGGAGGTTGATTTCATAGGCTAGGAGATACTATCAGTGATTAATCGATTAGGAATGATGGTGAATTGGTAAAACTTTAGTGTAACTTATATATCACATTGCTTAAGATAATGGGGCAGAATTACATCATATTTGAAGGGTTGCTAACTTTGAGAATTAGAGCAACGTCAGTATAGTTAAGATTATCAAACACCATACCATCAATTAAAAAATAAATAACACACTAACTGACACTATTTTCAACAATATGCCAAAATTTTGATAAAAAGTGAATTCATGCCATTCGGGCCAAGGGATCTTAGAGGGGCTATTTCACAGAGAGCAATACGAACATCATCGACTGTAAAGGGTAGCAGCAATCTCTCATCCATTTCCCTTGTAACCCTAGTTGGCACTGCATAAAGAACAATCATTAAATCTGATGCCAATGGCTGTGTGTTGCTAAAAAGACCTCCAAATAATCCATGATGGTTTGCTCTAAATTTCTCATTTGTTTCACACCAAGTTCCAGCATCATAAAGTAATCCCCGAATCAAGTTATTTTTCCTACAATTAATTGCATTTGCACAGAAGAAAGAAGTATTTTGGTCAGTTTTTTTTAGGCATTGAATTTTGCTTCGTTGCCTCCAATAAAGAATTAGATTTATAAGGATGTTTTATAAATATCAAATATATACATATACACAAAATGATCCTCATCTCTAAGAATTGAATTTACAAAAAGTATTCATGCAATGTAATATTATATCATTAACAAGGATACTCTAAACTTAAATCTCACTGTCACTCATTTATGAAAAAAAAATTCATACTTTAGGCTTCACAAAAGGAAAATGGTTAGTATGTTAAGGATATGTTGAGATATATATATATGTATGTATGTATGTATGTATGTATGTATACATTTGTCAAATTCTTAGAACAAATTAGAGATGTACCCTTCCTTAGAGATGAAAGAAATTTGCAAGCCAGCTAAATAATTGATTATGTTAGTGATTAAAGTGATATTTGCAACTGATTCTAAAAAATACATATTTGATTATTAGTTGCTAAAACCTTTTTTTGAGTATAGTCGAAAATTTTGATTATACTGTAAGTTTTCTAAAATTAATCAACAATAATCTGTACCCTCATCATTGGTCCCAAGGTTGCATGAGGTGTTGTAAGCTATTTCTAATAACATATAGTGAATGATCAAATGGGAAGACAAAAGCAAAAGCTAGAGTTCCAAACACTTTTTCTGTTGGCTTACAGTGATAATTATTTACAAATTTCCAAGCACCAAGTACTTTTAATTATAATTTACTTTTTAACTTTTAGCAAAAATAGACGATTGTATATGTGTTTGAGTAATATATTACAAACACCACCTAAGTTGTTGCAAATAATGGAGTTCTTGGCTTAAACTCCTTGTTGGAATTTCTTTTGCCTAGTGAAAAGTTCAAGTTACCCAACTTTATTAAGCTTGGAGTCTTCTCAATTGCCTTTAGAATATCTTGATAAAGGACAGACTACAACAAGAAACAACATATTAAATTCACAATCTAATAATCTAACAAACTAACATTAGTAATATTTTTCAATTTAAGGATCTTTTGATCTTATAATGATTAGCAAGCTAGCAATCATCCGTCCATGCATATGAGGTACTTTAGGCAAAATATTTGGTTAGCCCTAGCTATAGATTCTTTGGACTATTGCATATGCTACAAATCTTAATCACAAAATTTATGCTCTATATTAAATTATGTTAGGTATTTAAAAAAATAAAGAAAAATATGATGATTTAATTCTTAACATAACATGTACGTATAAACAAGTCAAATTATCTTCCAAATGTGTCATATTTCAGAAAAGAATATGAATTTTTAGTCCTCAAGGAGATATGTTGGTTAATATGAAAGTTATTTCAAGGAAAAATTAATTTGAGAAGGAGATGCTTTCTTGTTTGTCCATATGAACAAATAACCATTCAATCCCATATCTGAAATACCACCACACTCCAAAGCCTGCCAAAAAGCCTCCAGCTGACCCAGTGGCTCTAGGCTCTTACTTCCCTTTTCATCTTAGATAAAAAATTCATTAAAACCACCACAAATCATTCATGTTTCATCCAATAATGTGGAGAGATATTTTATTAACTGTTAAGATAGGCTCTTCCCAACATTATCAGAATGTCCATAAAAGCTAGTAAAGCAGTATGCACATCTCCAAGTAGGAATGTTCACAGTAGAATCGATGTGATTATAACTAAAACTACGCAAAGCAACAGTACACTCCTTATGCCATAAAAGAGCAAGTCCTCCCCGAGAGTCCTTCATAGTCTACAAGAAGACCATATAGATTCCATTTTGACTTCAGATGATCAATGACTGGGATGTGCACTTGATCTCCAATAAGAATACCATGTGAATTTTTAGGAAAGCCCTAATTCGTTGACAATTCCACAATAGGCAACTCTTTGTTCTTGGCCTGATTATATTGTAGAGTATATGAATCCAAAACACCATGAAAAACTTGCTTTCCTGTCTAGCTAGCATTATTAGTATTATCCGCCACTTAATTTCTCCTTCTCAAAGTTTCGTAATTTTTTATGGGTTTTCGGCGAGATTCAGAAAATATAGAATAATACACAAATCGGTATATTCTAAAAAATTTACATAATTTCTGTTAATAGTGGACTGAAAATATGTAGAAAATGAAAATAAATGTCTAGTTTTATTTTGGAGGAGACTAATTTCACTATAGATTTGCATTTCTATAAATTTTTGTCTTGCTAGTGGGATTTTATCAATTTTTCATATTACGAATGCTTAGATGGATACCTCATAACTAAAAGGTTATGAGCTCAATTCCCACCCATATGTGTGGGCCAGCTTTGCTCTATGGCAAGGTAGCTTTGGAGGTCTCTTTTATTGTATAATGGCTATGATGGCTTTACTCGTGTTAGCTATTATTGCACCTCATCTAAATTTGCATGTTATTGATGTTTTAATCGAATTTGTTAATCGCTTCTTTAGAAAAAAACTATATAACCAGTATGTCTATATTAGAAAAAGAATATTAAAATGCCTATCATTCTAAAATATAACTTATATTTTGACTAAGGTTGCTCTTTAATAGAGAATCAGATTTATAAAAATGTTTTATAGATATCAAATATATATATATAACAGTCCTCAACTCTAATAATTGAACTTAGAAGAAGTATTCATTCAATACAATATTATAACATTAACAAGGATAATCTAAATTTAAATCTCACTATCACTCATTTTATGAAAAATAAATTCATACGTCAGGATTCACGAAAGAAAAATCATTAGTATGTGAAGGACATGTTAGATATATATATATATATATATATCATATTCTTAGAACAAATTAGAGATACACCCTTCCTTAGAGATGAAAGAAATTTGCAAGCTAGCTAAATAATTGATTATATTAGTGATTAAAGTGGTATTTGCAACTGATTTTAAAAAGTACAGATTTGATTATTAGTTGCTAAAAGCTTTTTTTAAGTTTAGTTGGAAATTCTGATTATACTGTAAGTTTTCTAAAATTAATCAACAATAATTTATAATCTCATCAATAGTTTCGAAGGTGCATAGAATGTTGTAAGCTATTTCTAATAATATATAGGGAATGACAAAATGGGAAAACAAAAGCGCAAGCTGGAATTCCAAACACTTCTTTTGTTAGGTTACAGTAATAATTAGTGGTTTCCAAGTATCAAGTACTTTTAATTATAATTTATTTTTTAACTTTCAACAAAAATAGATGACAATATACGTGTTTGAGTAATATATTATAAACACCACCTAGGTTGTTGCAAATAATGGATCCCTTAACTTAAACCCCTCATTAGAATTTTTTTTTGCCTGGTGAAAACTTCAAGATACCTAACCCTAATTAGCTTGGAGTCTTCCCAATTGCCTTTGGAATATCTTGATAAAGGATGGACTACAAAAAGAAACAACATATTACATTCACAATCTAATAAAATAACAAACCAACATTAGCATTAATATTTTTTAGTTCAAGGATCTTTTGATCTTATAATGATTAGCAAGCTGGCAACTATCCATCCATGCATGATGAGGGACTTCAGCCAAAATATTTGGTTGGCCTAGCTATAGATTCTTTGGACAATTGCATACACTACAAATTTTGGTCACAAAATTTATGCACTATGTTAAACTATGTTATGTACATGACAAAACAAAGAAAAAAAGATGATGAATCTATTCTTAACATAACATGTACACATAGAGAACAACATGTGAAATTGTCTTTGCAAACGTGTCATATTTCAAGAAGGAATCTAAATTTTTAGTTTTCAAGGAAACATGTTAGTTAATATGAAAGAGATTTCAAGTAAAAATTAATTTGAGATGGAGATGCTTTCGTGTTCATTTGAATCCTATATCTGAAGTACCACTATCCTCCAAAGTCTGTTGAAAAGCCTCCAATTAACTCGGTGGCTTTTGGGCTCTTATTTCTTTTTCGTCTTGCATTAAAACATCATAAAGATCACCATAAATCATTCATGGTTTATCCAACAACGTGGAGAGATATTTTATTAACTATCAGGACAAGTTTTTTCTAGAATTATTAGAATGTCCATAAAATATCAAGAAAAACTTGCTTTCAATTCCTTTCCAACTATCATCATTATTAGTATTATCTGCCACTCAATTTCCCCTTCTCAAAGTTTTGCTACATTTTATGGGTTTCCAGCGAGATTCAAAAAATATAAAACAATACTAAAATATGTACTTTCTAAAAATTTTACATAATATTTTCTTTAATAATGGATTGAAAATTATGTAGAAAATGAAAATAAATGTCTTGTTTTATTTTAGAGGAGACTTATTTTACTATAGATATGCATTTATACAAAGTTTTGCCTCGCTGGTGGAGTTTTATCAATTTTTCATATTACTAATGATAAGGTAAATGTTTTATAACTAGAAGGTTATGAGTTCAATTCGCGCCCATGCGTGTGGGGTAGCTTTTTCTATAGCATGGAAGCTTTCGAGATCTCTTTTACTGTATAATAGCTGTTGATGGTTTTACTTGTGTTGGTTATTATTATACTTCATCTTAATTTACATGTTATTAATGTTGTGATGGAATATGTTAATTGCTTCTTTAGAAAAAACTATATAACCGGTATTTCTTTATTAGAAAAAGAATATTAAAATGTCTATCATTCTAATATATAACTAATTAATATTTTAACTAAGGTGGCTCTTTAATAAAGAATCAAATTTATAAGAATGTTTTACAGATATCAAATATATACATATATATATATATAATGGCCCTCATATCTAATAACTGAACTTACAAGAATTATTCATTCAATATAATATTATAACATTAACAAGGATACTCTAAATTTGAATCTCATTGTCACTCGTTTATGAAAAATAAATTCATACATTAGGCTTCACCAAAGGAAAATCATTAAAATATGAAGGACATGTTATATATATATATATATATATCAAATTCTTAGAACAAATTAGAGATACACCCCTTCTTAGAGATGAAAGAAATTTGTAAGTTAGCTAAATAATTGATTATGTTTGTGATTAAAGTGGTATTTGCAACTAATTCTAAAAAGTACATATTTGATTATTAGTTGCTAAACCCTTATTTAAGTATAGTTGGAAATTTTAATTATACTATAAGTTCTGTAAAATTAATCAATAATAATCTATAATCTCATCAGTTGTCCCAAGGTTTTATGAAGTACTATAAGTTAAGAATTTCTTATAATATATAGGAAACGACGATGAGAAAACAAAAGCAAAAGCTAGAATTTCCTAACACTTTTTTTGTTGACTTACAGCAATAATTATTTTGTGGTTTCCAAGCTCCAAATACTTTTAATTATAATTTACTTGTTTAACTTTCAGCAAAAATAGATGATTGTACACTTGTTTGAATAGTACATTAAACACCAACTAAGTTGTTGCAAATAATGGAGTCCTTGGCTTAAACCCCTTGTTGGAATTTCTTTTCCCTAGTGAAAAGTTCAAATTACCTAATTAGCTTGGAGTCTTCCCAATTGCCTTTGGAATATCTTGATAAAGGATGGATCACAACAAGAAACAACAAATTAAATTCATAATCTAATAATCTAACAAACTAACATTAGCATTAATATTTTGTGGTTCAAGGATCTTTTGATCTTATAATGATTGACGAGTTGGCAATCATCCATCCATGCATGATGAAGGACTTTAGGCAAAATATTTGGTTAGTCCTAGCTATAGATTCTTTGGACCATCGCATATGCTACAAATCTTCGTCACAAAATTTGTGCGCTATGTTAAACTATTTTTATGATCTTGGTCACAAAATTTGTGCACTATGTCATAATATGTTCTGTACATAAAAAGATAAAAGAAAAAATGATGAATATATTCTTAAGATAACACATACATATAGAGAAAAGCACGAAAAATTGTCTTTGCAAATGTGTTGTATTTAAAAAAGAAATATGAATTTTTAGCTCTCAAGGAAATAGGTTGGTTAATATGAAAGTAATTTCACGGCAAATTTTGAGTTTTATACAATGTACGTATTGATGTTATCAAGTCTTGTCTATTGTAGTAAAAGTCGAGGATCTTTAGACAATTCATAAGTTACTTATTTTCTCTCACTATTCATTCCTTTTCAACACAAAAAAAAATTCACCATTAGTTTTTGCATAAAATATATCGATGCAGCTAAACGATGTGTGTGGGTGTGTGTTTGTGTGTGTGTGTGTGGAGAGTGAGTGGATTTGGACATCATGCGTGGGAAAGACAACAACATGTTTCTTGATCTCTAGTCTCTCGACTAGTTAGCTACAAATATATCTAGTCGTAGCTCATATCAAAAGATTAGAGCTAGTGCTCTTACGTTAGTTTATAAATTATTCGACCCTCTAAATTTTTTTTAAAAAAATGTATTATTGCGAATATTGAGAGGACAATATCTTATAGCGACTTTGAGAATGAAAGAAAAGATAGGTGCAAATCATGGAAACCCACGCGTGGCTAGAAGTAATGTTTGAAAAGTGTAGGCTTCAATAGCAAAAGATGAACATGGGTAGGGTCAGTTTTGCCCATAGATTGACATACATAAAACCCTATAAAATTAAGACAAGTTAACTAATCTCATAATTATTAGGCTTATAATCTGTTTAAGATAATCAATATTATTCACATGCACGCATGCCTTTGATTAATAATCTTTCCCTAGGACCACAAAAGATTGGATTGTGACTCAGCAACAGTTGTAATTAATCCTTAATTAGTATGTAATACTAGACATTATTAGTATTGGTTAGGCATATAACTAAAAAGTTTTAATTAATCTCAACTTACAAAATCAAAGTCATCAAAGAATCTTTTGTGAATTATATATCTCTAGAAATTATTTATGTCACGAATGGTATGTCAAAATCAATTTAATGATAGAAGAC
>JACFYI010002414.1:207800-218455 GCA_014898755.1 Handroanthus guayacan
GCCATAGTTGTGAGAAGGAGATGGAAATCCAGTTAACAAGAGTACGATATGAGTTTGGGTCACTCGAGCAGTCCAACAACACTAAAATCATTAATTAAGACGTGAGGACCAAATAGAAAATTTATAGAACAGGCCTTGAACACATGGGCTAGGTAGGCTGGCTTCCGTAATTGGGCCTCCAAAGGAGTGAATTCTTGCACTAATAAGCGCTAATTTAGGGCTGTAAATGGGTCGGAGCTAGTTCCGAAAGTGATAAAAAATCCACATGTATAATAGCAAATCATAATTATTTAAATAATAAATATACATTAGGGTTAATTACATTTTACTATCCTCTAATATTACGAAATTACTAATCACTATTCTCGTGGTTTAGAATTACAAATTAAACCCCATAAGTTTGCGAAATTACCAAATCATCTATTTTGTTAGATTTTTTGACAGAAAACTACTGATATCCTCCAAATTTTTTACTGCTCTAACTATTCATTATGTCTTTGTACTTGGCCGTTATAATTTTAGATATTAAAATTGAAAAACATCATTATTTTTTCATTAAAAAATAAAAGACTAACGAAATGAATAATTTGGTAATTTTATAAACTCATGGGAACTAATTTGTAATTTTCAAACTACGAGAATAGGGTTGATAATTTTACAATCTCAAAGTGGTAGTCAAATGTAATTAATCTATACATTATCTTAACAAATAAATACATAAAAAATATAAATTTATACATTATGAATTATAAAATTGCATACATTACATTGTGTTTGAAAGCTTTTATTAATGTTTCATATATTTAGGTATTTAGGCAAAATACCATAGTTTGGCCCTATAGATATTGATGAAGATTAGAAGGCATATATCATGTTTGGTAGAGAAGATTACTTGGCCAAGATTGAACTCCATAATTTATGTTGCATATGTTTGATATGGAAGATTGAGGTGTTTAGACAGCTAAATTACCAAAATATCCTTCAATTAAATCTATAAATATTATTATCAATCCTCTCCCTTTTTCTTTTTTTCTTTTTTTTTTTTTTTTGGGTTTATGTTATTCTTAAACAATGGCCCCTGTTGACATCCAACATAAATACACATATATATCATTCCCCCTCAACTTGGACCTTACAGTGGTTGTTGCCTGTGATCAATTTCCACATCCTATTTCATGACCAAGGGAACATAAATGAGTGAAAACCATTGTTAGAACCCAATTTTCTGATATGAAATTATGTAAGAAAACAATTAACAAAAGTGTATTCATTTTTTTGTTCTTAAAAAAATAAAAAATAAAAAATAACAGAAACAGCCTACCTTCCAAAGTTCAATATTATAGATGCAACCCTACATATAAGAATTAAATGGTAGAGAGATAAAGTGGTAATTTTGTACATAATCTTCCCTTTACCTCCTCCAATCTCAGGGTCAATGGAGCGATTCTCAACTCCACTAATCTCAGCCTACAATCGGGCTTTGGTGTTTAAACGGGCCGGCCAGCCCTCCTAACGTTAACTATCAAATAGCATATTGAGGTGTTTTAAATCCGCTAGTTTGGCCTAAACTCATGTATCAAACACCCTCCAAAATATTATTATTCTTAAAAAAGTACAGTTAGTATTCAAATTTGAATCTTTAATAATAGGATTGCTTATTTCGAATTGGAAATATTTATAATCGGATATAATCTATTGAATATTATAATCGATTAAAGATCCTAAAATTCTGATTGGACTCAAATCAAATTCGAACGGAAATCCATCCCATCAACAACCCACGCTTTATGGGCCACAAGATGTAACCGGATCCGGCCCGCAATATTATTTGGGCCGTTTCTAAATTTCTAATACGCACGAGTAATGGGATACCAAAGAATATATACAATCAAAACCAAGCTTCTCCAAAAACCCTTAAAAAAAAAAAAAAAAAAAAAGGCTTAGATGTTCCTTGGTAGGTTCCAATAAAAAATAGATTTGAGTTCAAAAATAGCACCAATACCTACATTTTTTAGCACAAAGTTTTAAGGTAATATTTGCTTGCATCCAGTGTTCCACGCCGACTAACGAGAATGATAATGACTGTTTTATATCAAATAGTGAAAATCATATTAGAACTAGATAGCATAATCTCATCATCGAATAGTGAGAATCATATCACAAGTGGATAATGATATTTGTCATATTTATAGAGAGGCAAATTTTGTTGCTCGTCATCTTGCAATTATGCATTCTTGGAATAGTATGATTCCTTTTTACAAACTCTTGATGAATTATTTTTGTATGTAATGGTCGACATAGCCAACTTGATTTTTGTAGTTTACTGGTTTCATTAATGAATCTACCAATCTGAGGAAAAAAAAAATAATAAGGATAAAGCAATCTCACACCTAACGGTCCAAACAACTAATATTTTTCTAATTAAAGAATTAGACGAGGATGAGGCTAAGGATGAGCTAGTGGTTAAGGAATTGTAATATGCTATAAAACCACACAAAGAGTTATTGTGGTTGATTTTTGTGTAATGATGAAAACCCTCCGGCCCTCTTAGGATCTTTGATTCTAAAATAGTGCTTCATCTTCTATTTTTTGTCTTAAATATATATAAGTGTATTAAACATTTCTTTATAAAAATATATGATTGTGAATGCCATACACTTGGTCGGCATTTGTGCAATAAAAAAAAATTGGAATACAAATTGGAATAAAGGATCCAGAGTACCGATCCTCAACTGGTATTTAAAGATTGAAAGTAATGCTAACAGAGAATTAATTACAATAAATGCGATTATGTCATGTAAATATATCACAATACAGGTATTAATATACCATTTCACTCAAAAAAAACCATCCATGCATGATATGGTTCCACATTCAGACTTCAATGATTTAATTGACAAGATCATCTGAGTCATCGGTTGGTTAGAATCAAATGCGATAAACCCAACTAAAAGAGATTCAGACTTTATAGGTGTTAGAAAAACATCACAATTTTAAGGACATCTTTGCATCCCACATGACGTGATGAGAATTTTTTCTTTAGAATTTTCGTGTAAATATATTAGTGTACAAGTATTTATATATGACATCACTTGGCTAATCATCCATGTCTGATATGGTCAAACTTAGACATTCAGGTTTCAACGATATAACTAACGATGTAATCAATGATGTTATAGAAGTAATCGATTGGTTAGAATCAAATGAGATCAACCCAACTGAAAAAGATGCGGACTTGAAGTGTTAAAAAATAATCATATTTTTAAGTACATTTTTTATATCCCACATGATGTGAAGATATTTTTCCCTTTAGAGTATAAACATCATATGCATGTTGAGAGTATGGATGAATAAGAAAATAGCATAAAATATGAATAACGGATTCAAAACATACAATCTTAAGAGAAAAAATAAAAAAAATCAACTGCTCCAAACCGCACCTAACCATATAAACTGTAGTCTTTTTCTTTTTTTCAAATGGCTGGTCTTGGGTTGGTTTAGAAAAAAACTCTTATATAGTGGTAGGGTTTGAAAAATAAAAATAAAAATAAAAATCCCCCCAAACGAGAGAGAGAGAGAGAGAGAGAGAGAGAGAGAGAGAGAGAGAGATTTGTAATAAAAATATAGAATAAAAAAAAGAAGAAGAAAAATAATCTATACTATATATAAAGCATGAGCACCCTAGGTAATTATTTTGGTATGTTTTTAAGTGGATGGACAAAAACAACCCTATGGTTAAAGATAATTACAAAGTTGTTTGTGGAAAATAATGATAAAATAATTTTCTTTAACTTCTCTCTCTCATATTCTTTTCCATTTTTCTATAATTATAAATTTTTTCTTTCCAACGTAATTTTTTTCAATTTATCTTCTGATTCATTATTCTAAATAATAATTCAAGAAAAAACATTATTATTACAAATAAATAATCATTTTTTATTTTATAAATAAAAAATTTAGGTACACACATCGAGTGTGCACAGTTGCTAGTTGTAATAACAATACTGAAAAAGAAAAAGAAAAGGAGAGAAAATTTTGTAATCAAAATGAGAGAGAGAGAGAGAGAGAGAGAGAGAGAGAGAGAGATTTGTTATAGAAATACAAAGAAAAAAGGGAAAAATATTTGTAATAAAGTTTGTCATAAAAATTGAGAAAAATTGGGGAGAAATATTTGCAATGAAAATACAGAATAAAAAGAAAAGGAGAAAAATATCTGTAACAACAATACCGGAAGGGAAAAAGAGAAGAAAACTTTGCAGCATAAAAACAAAAAGGATAAAAAAGGAAGAGGGTGGCCGCCGTCTGTGGGAATCGAACCCACGACCACATGGTTAAAAGCCATGCGCTCTACCGGCTGAGCTAAGACGGCCTCGTTTTATATGATTTTGTATTTTTCTTATCATTATCGATCAATGCATTTCACAACCGTTTGCAACACATTACAGGCTTGAGTTCCACTGCAGACTATGACACTAATATATGCTCACATCATATGTCAAAAATAATTCTATTTATTAATAATATTACGTATGATTAGAAAATTAATAGTAATATTCTTAGAAAAAATAACAATATACAATGAGCATTTTCATTTGAAAGTTTTTAAATGTTGAAGGTAATTGGTTAATGATTTGAACAAAGTAATGATCTTCAAGAATTATTAACTCTACATTTACATAATATATAAAGAGATTTAACTAGTTTCATATTTTTAAGAAAGTGTATAGATCGAACTATTTATTTTTAAATATTCTTTTTTATTTTCTATTAATGATGTACATGAATTACTAGCATAGTCAACAATTGATTGTATTTATGTGGAAGGCCTAATGCATGAAGCTTTATTAGAGACTTATGGACTGATTTTATTAATGAGACACGTTAGTTACTAATACATAAAGTAATATGTTATTTCAATTGCGGCATGTGAAGTTTCGTCATTGGTTACATTGTGATTAGCCAAATAAAGTGACATAAATCATAATGTTATTCAAACCGAAATATTGAAGTATCAAAATATTTTTAACCTTATTCACCTAAATTCAAACGCTTGATGTTTAGCAGACATTCGTAAAATGATTTTAATAACTAGGCATTTGAACTATGAATGCATAGTTTCACATGCCACTATAAGACATGTGAAATGTCAACAACAACTATATAGTGCTTTTATTACTTAGCCAGGTAAAATGGCATTATTCATTTGTAGTTTACTTTGATTAGCAATGCACATGAACAACAATCCTTATACCTAACTCTCTTGTTACATTTGACTTTATGCACATACAATACACAACTTAACAACAATAGTCATTAAATCTAAAGTTTGAGATCTTTTGTCACTTTTGAGCAGGTACATAGATCTCAACTTTCCAATTTTCCCTAATCCTACGCCATGACCAATTGAATTAACCACCACAACTTTCAAATTTTTTAGATTTAGATGTTTTTCTAGCAAAAGTAACAATGGCACTAACGTATTTCATGCTACGGCGAAAAGCATTCTTACTTAATAACCCAACTAGCTGTGGCACCAAAGTATTTCACGCCACAACGGAAGCTCCCTCCTTCTAATCCACCAACTAGTCGTGGCCTAAATTACGTCATGTCACAGCGGAAAAGCAAACTAACCCTAGTATATAGCACTAGCCATGGCTTCAAACAATATCTTGATGCGGTTGTAATTGCACCGTGCTGGAGGAGTAAGTTGTTAAAGGCCAAAAAATGGGCATGGATTTTTAGTAATTTTCACAACCCAATCACATTAATCTAACTCTCTTAGATTAGATTAAAATCAAGCATAATCTATATACATGCCTGGGGCCGGAGCAAATGCCAGGCTCGCAAATCATCCTAACTTAGGTAATCAAACAAGATATTAGGTGAAATTGGAGAGCTTAATCTCACATAATTTTGCTTAATAGATTGAATCAGACAAGGATTAAATATATTAACTAATGTTACACCCATTAACTTAATATGAGAAATAGAATCTTGGCATGGAGAAGGGATTGTTGGGGTATCATTGTTTTGAGATATTATTTTTGCTGATCTAACAAAGAAAATAGAACCCGAAATAAAATCAGGGTTGGAGATGCTCAAATGTGTGTGTTACCTTTTAAAAATTTTGATTTCATGTATTTAATCCCACATATCCAATTATGGTTCAGATGGCACGCTTTTCGTGACAAATTTTATAAGTTAGAATGCTAGTTTTATATATTAGATAAGGGAAAAATTGCATCGATCTCCCTGAATTATAGTCAATTGGCAACTAGCCCCCTTGGAGTTTGGTTTTCTTTCAACAACCTCTCTTTCGTTAATTTTTTTGTTAGTTGACTGTTAGTCTTAAAGTTAAATTTGTAATTTCAAGAAAAATAACAAAAACAAAAACAAAAAAACAAAAAACAAAAGTTACAAATATGTCTGGATAAAATTACATTTTGTACCAAATATTTATTTATGTTTCTAATGTACTTTAGCATTTTATATCCTAACTTCTTTAATATTATTTATTAACTAAAAAGGATTTTTAAATTATAACACGAGTAAAGTTAATTAATAAAGTCAATAATTCAAAATCTCAAAAACTAAAGTAATAAAATTAGTATAATAATACACACAAATATTTAACATGGAAATGTTATTTTGATTATCTAAATCTGGAATAGTTTTTTATCAACTATTCATTATAGATAAATTTAAACTATTTTAGATATCGACAAATAAGTACACCTTTACTAACTTAAATTTTTTATATTATATACACCTTTTAATAAAATATGAGGCCATATTTGATATGACATTAAGTGTTTTTTCTAAAATATCATTTCTTTTCTTTTTTATATTTTCTTTTAATAGTAGTATAACAACCAATAGTAATATAACAACCACTACATGTTCACTACATTATATCCCACAACCCACTCATACATATTTAAATATCTTCGACACATATCCATAAAATCAATATTGTTATTTTTATGTTGAATAATTTACCATATTAAGTTTATTTTTATTAATAGACATATTTTAAATAATTTAAAAATAAAAATGATCAATGAATTATTTTAAATTTTAAAATTTAAAAATATGGTCAAAATATTTTAATTTTACAAGTAATAATATATAAGTTTATATATGAGTATTATGTTAAAAATAAAGATTATTAAATGCGCACACATCGAGTGTTCACCAATAACTGGTATATAATATATATATATATATTAGACGAATGAAAATAGATTTGAAAAATATGAAATTTTCTTGAATAAAGACGAACCAATATATGTTTGTACAACTAAAAAGCTTATATTCACAAAAATACAATCATTCATATTGATCCAAAAGACCCCCAGTTCGTGTAAAATAAATGTCAATAATTTAATCTTAAGTTCGAATAATTAAAAATCTATAAAAAAAAAGTTCAAATAATTAAAATATTTTCTTTTGTTTTTCTTGTGTATATACTCATTTATTATGTTAGGTACAAGATTTGATTACTTATTACCTACTTCCGTAGATTAAAATTAATGTTTTTGTAATTAATAAAATATTAGACTCGTCAAGATATATTTAAAATATATAAATATACATGGTACAAAGGGAAATTATGTTGCATTTTTTTCCATACTAGGTTTTCTGTTATTGTTGAAGTTATTTATCATCGTATTTAACATTAATTAAATACTTTGACTTGCGGTTTTTAAAGTTTTAATTCAAACACTTTTTAGAATTAATTCACATATTTTAATTTATTAATAGGTACCTACAAATATTCACAGAAATTCAATTTCCCACTATGAGTACTCATTTTTCGGATGGGATCCCCTATTCGAAATGGTGTTTAATCTCCTATTTTATGTATTTAAATACATGTCACGGGTATTATATTTTTTTTCTATAAAAATATTCAGTAATAAATGTAATACACGTGATTTCTATTTAAAGACATAAAATAGGAGATGAAACACCATTTGAAATAGGAGGTGCTGTCCCCTTATTTCCCATCCCACGCTAATGAGGAAAGATGGAAATTAATTTTCCTTTCCTACCCCCATGTCCCTAATGAAGTAATTGCCATTATGGCATTGATATCACAATGACCTAATTTTACTACTTTTTCTAATTTAGAATTTAATGGTATACATTAATTTAAGTCTGCTCCAATTTATAAACTATTTTTCCTTGCACAGTTTTTGTATGACGTCTTTTTGCATGACGTCTTTTGTTCGGTTGGAGACAGAGAGTGAGATTCCATTAAGACTCAAGCGGCTTATTATAATATTAAAAACTCAGAAGGATATAATTGTCAATTTACTATCTGAAAGCTGCAAATTTCAGTGAGAATCTCAGGAACGGTAGGCCTTGAAATCCAATTTCGCCTTATGCGTTCTCCACCGTTGGATTAAAACCATCTGACAAAAATATACCCGTTACGGTTAAAGCAGTGGCAACCCCGTTAATAAGACAAAATTGAAGGGGAATTAATAGTGGCATATTTGCAAATAAGGACAAATAAGAGGGGCTACCTTGCAAAAGCATTAATATTTTAATCCGGGAACGGTTCCTCTTCCTCGCTTCCGATAAATATCCCCATAAACGCAACGTCTCAACCTTCATTTATCCATTTCAGTGTTCTCTCCCTCTCTCCACTTTCCCTCTTTATTAGGGCTTTTGTGCTGTCTTTTCTTCAAGGCCATGGCAGAGGAGGTGCAAACCGGTGCCGGAGCTGAGAACGGTTCGAAGGCTGCGCCGGTGGTATTCTCGGCGGTGAAGCCGTGGCTGGTGGTGGAGGCGCCTAAGGCGAGCGACGCTGTGCAGTTCTACAAGGCTGCATTCGGAGCGGAGGAGGCGAGCCGCGTGAATCATTCTAAGAGGAAGGCGGAGCATGAGATTCCGCTCGTTCGCTCTGCTGAACTGAAGCTTGGATCGTTCTCTTTTGTTGTTTCCGACCTCACTGATGACTCGTCCGCGCCGTAAGTTTTTAAGCTTTTCCCTTGATTTTAGCTGATTATTTTATATTGTTCCGGTGGTGGAATGTTTTATTCTGGTTATTTTTGTTTAGATCTGTTGTTCTGGGTGGACTAAATGTTTCTATGTTACACTCAGTGGTTTTATGGCTTCCGTGTCTGTAGAAAACTTTCTCTCTCTTTTCTCCACTCGAAAAACTATTTAGCTCTATGTTTGATTTTCTATGATTTGCTACCGTCGTTTCGGGTAGTTTGTTATTTTCGTTTTTTTGTTTTGTTTGAAATAGTGATTATTCCTGTCAATCGATGATGACTCTCGTAGACCTTGTACATTTAAGTTTTTGGTCATTAGTCAACCATTTTTATGTTTTAAGCTTACCTTTCTTTCACTTTCCTGTTTGATCAGTCATGCATTCTGACTGAACTATCTGATTGTCTTTCACATATCTAACGAGTAAGGAGTGCTATTTTATCTCAGGGGTCATATTTTCGCGGTCCGTCTGTAGCACTTAAAATCAATTTTCTGTTGCGATTTTTCTCTTTTTGTCTGCTTGTGCGCCTCATGTGAATATTGAGTCCTTACTGAATCTGCGGTCCCGAAATTTGTTAAGAATTTCTATTAATTCACGTTTCTGCTATCGCGAAATAATCTTCCATGGAATGTTAAACGAGTAGTTAACATCCTTTATTTATTTATTATTGTCAGTGTGAAGTCTGCGGTGACCGCTAGTGTGTTCTGCCTGGAGACCGAAGAGGTTGAAGCGGCTGTTGCCAAAGCAGTGGCGGCCGGTGCCGTTTCGGAAAGTGAGATCGCAGAAGGTGAAGACCTGTGCTGCGGTGGGCGCGTGGCCAGATTGAAGGACCCTTACGGCAACATCTGGCTAATCTGCACACCTTCAAAGAAGTGCGACGACGTGGCAGCTTAGAGCCACCCCCTCAATATTTTAACCTCGCGTCTAGTCTTTTTCAGTTACTGCTTTCTTCCTAAGCCACTAGTAATCGCTCTTGATTAGTAGAAAAAAGGCACGTGTGAACAGTTAGTTGTATGTCAATTTCGTATCATCGTGGTGTTGATTTTTGCCGAATCTAATCAATCAAATCTCGTTTAAACTTTCTATTTACCTGCTCCGATCCCTCTTTGAATATAATGCTCTTGCCTTATTTGCTCGCTGTTTAATATATAGGGATAATTAGTAATTACCTCTGAATTCATGAGCTTTGATGTAATCATTGAAACATCTCAAGTTTTGGATAACTGAATTACGTTCTCTAACCTTTTTGTTCATTTCTTTACCTTTAATTTCGAAGTTTTATGGGGATTATAATGGTAAATACTCATTACCTGAATTAATTATATGCAATGTAATCATAATTATATAAATATTAGGGATTGTTTTAATCGTACGAAGCATAGTGGTAATTATTTAAATATTCGCTATTACACAAAATTCTGGGATGTAGAGGTAATTAAATATTCCTGATATTTATCTCGCATGCCCGTGATTGATAACAGTGCCCTATTAGCTAGTGTAGTTAAATATCCCCAGGCGTTCTTGTTGATATTTTATTGCTAATTTTGCTGCGTTGCATGGTTGTCTTCGTACAAAGATATATGCTATTTTGGCTATTGTCGATTGGCTGTTTTCTTCTTCTTTTATTCTCGAAATTACCTCGAATTCCTCG
>JACFYI010002414.1:239297-262526 GCA_014898755.1 Handroanthus guayacan
TACGGGAATAAGAATTTCATTCCTTCAGTCATATCAATCAAGAGTTTTGAAATGAATCAGGGAATACCTATTCCATTCCTGCCCCATTCCTGCATGCCAATCATGCCGTTAGTGTTTAAGTTTGGGGTTCAATATTTAATTTTGTGTTTAAGTTTGGGTGAATGTGATTCACCAATAGAGTGTTTAATTTAGGAAATGCAATTAAAGAGTTGAACATTTATGAGTTTAAAATTTAGAAATTCAAATTATCTTTTATGGGACTCCGAATTAATCTTTCATTTCCTTAAATTCATTAGCTAACTAAGGTTTTTAGTTTTACTATATTGATTTAGTTTATTTATTTTTTAAGAAAAACCTGGTTAACATTGTCTCTCATAGGTGCCCCTTGATTTTTGTTTCTCATTTACTTCTCCGTCACTTCATTTCGATGTACAAAGCTAAATATTTTTAATTTAATGTTTAGTAAGCATGTAATAGGAAAAAATAGATATGCTTACGGAAACTATTAGTTAGTTAGATAAAGTTAGTAGACTAGGATGGAGAATGAAATTTGGGGAAGAGGTGGAGCCTTTCCATTGCTTGTTGTGGTCTATTAACGTGCCCTGTATGTTTAGAATAGTGTTATAAGAGGGAGTATTGTTTGTGATTTTGCATGTTCTATATGTTTCTTTTTCTTTAAAGTTTAGATTATGTTTGAACTATTTTGAAATATAATTTGTTGTGCATTTTGTGTACGTAGATCGATATGATTATATTATGGTACAGCGGATAGGGGATAATTTTTTCGCAATTTAGGGGATACTCCAACCAATTAAGATGCCCATTCTATTTATTTCGAAAATCTAAAAAAACTTGAACCGCAATAATGATTAGTTATTTCTTCTAGATATATCATCATACAGATTAATTCATAATTTGAAATGTCCACTTTGTGCTCAAATCCATTCATCTAGTTTACAAGGCCATTAGTTTGGAAAAGACTTTGAGAATTCTAATGACTCTTGTTTAACTCAAATCTTTACTAAAAGCTTTTACATTCCAATTAATTCATGTAATAGAAGCCTTTACAAAGGAATCCAAAAAATCCCAAAAATTTCCGTAACTTTCCTTAATGTATACAATCCCAAATAACATTAACTACGTAGACACAACTTGACATTTAACTCTCCTCATCATTATTTGTCAAAAGCATATCCTTTTGCGTCATACACTTCTTGGTGTGATTCAGCTTCATTGCATGATGAACTAGATGCAACATGTTTACCAATCTGTATGTTTTGCATTAAAATGTATGTTGTGCTATTATATTAACTTGGTTATTTATTTGTATATATACAATATGATTATATGTTTCTATTTAGTTGTGGAGCATACCGAGGCTAGAGGTTGGGGCCGAGGTCGGCGGACAGGGGAAACGGGTGGCATACAAATTAATAGCTCTCTTGCTAATGTGCCCCTGTCCGCCACTGCTACGAGGTTTCCCCCACCATTTGCCGCAGATTCCCCATCGATCTCTGGCCTCTTTTATGTCCACATCAAGGCGTCCTCCTTGTACGGCACATTAGTCATCGTCAGACCCTTCTCGTTTA
Source organism: Handroanthus guayacan (assembly GCA_014898755.1). Taxonomy (NCBI): domain Eukaryota; kingdom Viridiplantae; phylum Streptophyta; class Magnoliopsida; order Lamiales; family Bignoniaceae; genus Handroanthus; species Handroanthus guayacan. Next base: position 240,887 of record JACFYI010002414.1, read on the forward strand.
CCATCCTACCAACGGGGGGTTTGTCACACGCCACATAGCCTTACCCAACCGGTAAGGGTACATCATCCACAATATTGTGAGGCCCCTCAGTCCCCGGTGCAAGAATTCGACTCAAGCTCGAGGGATTAAGGGCTCGGATTGGGTATGTAGCATTTATATATATGTGTATAGATTGTTAATTTATAATGTCATTTTAACTTATAATATATGCCATAATTGTTAAAATATAGATACAAACTATCTAAGCTGGGACTAGTGATTTGACTATGGTGATCAGAAGAAAGCTAGATCAACTGTACATAGACTAGCAGCAAGTCCCCGAGCAGGTTAAAGAGTTGTAGTGGAGGGAATGGAAGGTAAGTAATAACGTTTACAAATTTTGAATTGTTTCTTTCAATATTGTCATATAGTTCGTATATTTGTTCTATACTTGTAATAGAAATACGTTAAGTAAGAGTTGCAACATGAGTTCCACATGAAGGAGGCCTTCAATGAAAAGGTGGCTCATTGCATACAGACTTCTATTCGAAGGCTTGCAAGGAGGGCAAGAGGCTTGTATGGATGTCCGAGCACGTGTGGCAGTGTCTGTGCAAGCATTGGCAGATTGGCAAATCCATCAAGAAGTCTGAGCAATCCAAGAAGAATCGAAGGACCACCACAAGTTCTACTTTCAAATTTAATCATTGAATTGGAATTAATGGTATATGTTCTAATATCCTAAACATGTTTATTTTTTTAGATGGCCTTCCAGCAGGAGCTATCACTTAGCCAGTCCCAGTCACATGCTGGCTTCGAGGATACGATGACTAGTCCTGGCACCTAGCAATCTGAGACAAAGATCTATTCTCAGGTTGTTGGGGGTTGGAGCAAGAAGGGTCGGCCATACGACGTCCTATCATGGGTGCTCTATGGCCAATAGCATGCTTCCAGAGGGGACTTCTATAGTTCTATCTACCTCAACTTCTCATGTCGAGGAAGAGCTTGGGACTTCCGCTAGAGGATGGAGTGGGCTGAGAGATCTCAGCTACCATTAATGGAGAAGTTGGATCATGTTATAGTGCAGACGGCGCAACACTCATATAGCCAACCACTACCATATCCACAACCAGTGCCTACACATACATCTCCATTAGTTGTCCAGCACCCTCCCCTACACAACACTGCAATCGATGACCAGCTCAGGGACGAGGGCTATGGGGCGGAGGATGGGGGCTATGGGGACAATGACTACTACATGAATGATTTTCCATCGATCTTGCAGTTTGATTTGTTTTGTTGGATTTTAAAACAAACAATTTGTAATCATATGTTAATTTTAGATATTGTCACGAATATTTATATGATAATTTATGAATTTTGTTAATTTTGGCATTCTATTTGAGATTTTTTCTATTATTAATATGTTTTAGATAAGTTTAAAAAATAGATTAATATTTATTTTTTTTAATCGTAGTTATTAGCGACGGATTTGCGATGGAGAAACCATCGCTAAACTAAAATATTAAAAGAAATAGAAATGGTTTTGCTACGGAAAGTCTGTCGCTAAACTCAATATTAAGAACACTTAGATACGGAATTACGATGGAAAATCCATCACTAAACGCATCCAAAAATTAAAAATAAAAAATATAAGATAGAATTGCGACCATTTTTTAGTTTTTAGTTTACCGAAAGGTGACCATTTTCCATTGCAAAAACCATCGCTAAAACTTGCGACCCTGATTTTTTCAATGGAAATTTCTCCATCAAAAAACTGTCGCTAATCATTATTTAGCAATGGGTTTGTGACGGTTTTGCAACGGATTTTTCCATCGCACAAGCCTCTTTTTCTTGTAATGAATATTAACTTCTATCTACATATAATTATATAAGATTGTAACACTAAACTATCATGATCTACAATTTTCTGATTTCAAGATTTCACTAGATCCAAGTCAAACATTTAAGTCCCTTTGCAATTGTGTAATGTGTTATAGTAGTAATTCAGAGGTCACAATACCTTTAAGGTTTCGATCCCACTAGTGTGTGAGACTGTCCTTTGGTAACTTTATTTTTGTTGTTATTATTATTGGTGCCAGGAAGAAAATCGGCCCCTAGGCCTAATGGCCCAAGAAATTAGGGTTGGAATATCCCAGGCCCATCAAGCCAGAAAACGTATATCAAATTTAGAATGATCAGCCTGCGGTGGCCGTCCCAAAGCAAGACAGCCCAATCTTACAAAGGCAATAGGCTAAAACACTTCAAATCCCGACCCAACTAAACAAGCTGCACTCGGCCCAAGAAACGTCCTATCCCGGAGGCCCAACTCGGTCAGTATGTCTAGAGCCCAACAAAAGTCTAAGACGTCCCACCTAACCCTTCCTCCAAATCCGGCAGAGAAGTTGATCGGAAAAAACTCCTCAAGGACCTGGGAACGTGGGAGAGGGAGAAAAGGAGTCGTGGTACCCCCACGCAGCCAACATGGGCAAGGCAATTCGAGGAACATGGGCTGAAGGCGATGCAGGCACGAGCAAGAGAAATGCAAAGGATAAATCTATAAATGCGGAGATAGGGCACTATAGGAATATATACAAGTGGAAAAGGAAATTCATATTTGTAAAAAAATTCAATTTCTTCATTGAATTATTGAAGGAATAATTGAAGGGCAATAAAAATATTTCTTACTTTTCTTGCTTTAATTTTGTGTGAGCATCAATTATTATTCTTTTTTTTATAATAGTTGGTTGTTGAGAATTTTTTCATGATTATTCACCTGCTCATTATATATTAATTAAATATATTAACCATTTTTAATTTAAAAAATAAAAAAAATTAAGTTTGTGTCAACTAGTACAAATGCTTTCATGCTTTTAGGCCGTAAATTTAAAACATCATATACCTTCAGCGACTTTTTGGTGGGATATTGAGCATATCTGTTGCACATGACACATTTAAATGGCAAAAGTGTCAATTTAAGGAAGTAGAGTTACCGATTTGTCATCAACATTTGATTGGTGGATAGGAAAATTACTAAACTGCATTTTAAGTTTATAAATTGACATTTTTACCCTTAAAAATGTTACATACAGTACACATGTTCAATTTTTGGCAAAAAAGTCATCAAGAAAAGCATTGAGAAATTTTAACAATTGTAAAGTTAGGAATTAAAGTACAAAAATAAAATTTTAGCCATTGTAAGCATAATCTTGTCCGTTTATTTAATTTATAAATATTTCCGCCTTTTTAATTACCATTTGCCACCATCTTCTAAGATATAGAAATCGAACGGTTCCCACTTTCCAACATTTTCCGGAGTTCATTTCCCGCTCTACTTGACTGCAGTTGACCATTTTCTCCAAAACCCCAAAACTAAGAGGAGAATAAGCTGATGTGTGGAAGAGGAAGGTGTACTCTGAGGCCCGATGATTTTCCTCGGGCCAGTTATCTCAACGGACGGCCCGTTCGTTACCTCAATATGGATCGGTAAGTCTCAAATTTCATGAGATTCTGTTTTGGCTAATTAATGCTGGATTAATCACTTGTTTTTATGGAAAAGAGTGTTGACTTTGAGAAAAAATGGAATTCAATTAGGTACCGGCCATCGTATAACGTTGGGCCGGGGTTTAACGTGCCGGTGGTTCGGAGAGACGACGAAGGGGATAGCAACGGCGTCGTTTTGCACTGCATGAAATGGGGGTTGATTCCGAGCTTCACTAAGAAAAATGAGAAGATTGACCACTTTAAGATGGTAAAGTAATTACGTGTATTGGAGCTGTGCTTGGGTGTGTGTATTGTTTTCAACACCTTCTACGTAGCTTTATAGAGTTGCAGTACTTGCTTGGGAGTGATTGGAAAGTAACTGCATCAATGTTGACTGCGAATATGTTGAATATATACAGAGTTGAAACTACCGATTTGAGGTCTTTGGAATTGACTTCTGATTTGTGTGGATGCAAATATGTTGCTGCGACTGTATTCTACTAACACACACGAAAAGTTCAAAGAGGAGTTAGCTATGTTTATGTCTTGTTTGGTGACCTTATGGGATTGATTACTTATTATGACATTGTACCTGTTCCATTTTGTTGCTGCTGTAGGAAGTATTGTTTTAGTAATGCTAAAGGGCTGAGACATCAAGTAGTTTTCTTGTTTCAAAACAATCTGATTGGTGCGGTCATATGCAGTTCAATGCTCGGTCAGAATCACTAAGGGAAAAGGCTTCTTTTCGTCGACTTCTTCCAAAGAATAGGTGTTTGGTGTCTTTTGAAGGGTATGCACATCTTTTTTATTGTCTCTATTTTTGCTTTTTCAGTAAAAATTTGCATTCTGTGTTTAATTTCCTTACCTCTGTCGTATCATCTTTTAAGTTGATATTATCTCCTCTCAACGTCTTCTACTCTCATTTAGATGTTGAAGCACTATCATATGGTAAAGTTTCTTTCTTTCTTTCTTTTTTCCCCCTTTTTTCTTTTCTTTTGTGAGGAATTCATCAAGACAATCATTTATTTAGAATCTTTAAATAGTTTGAAAGTGAGAAGCTTCTTTGGTTTCCAAGTAATATTGGGTGTCAATGAAGAATATCTGTGCTAGATGTAGACTTACAAAAGGAGAGGAAGTAACTGGCACTTTTTAGGGTGGACACAAGCCCGATTATTTTAGGTGATGTTTTCAAATCCATTCTGCATCACTGATTACTTACATATATCATCTCACAAGAAACTCCAGACATTATCGCCTTTTTCATAAGCGGTTAATTAAGCTCATGGTTTCAATGCATAGCTTACAGCTAGATACCCTCTTGCTTCTAAGTTCACTTGCTCCAGTAGGGTGTAACCAGTAACTGACTGTCGTAAATGCGTTGAGTTTTCACCTGAACCCAAAAATTATTGCCAAAAAGACCAGTGGACTTGCCCTTATCATTTTATAATATATGTAGATATAGATTTATTAGTTCAATCGTTTTCAGTTTTTACATGTATCAGTTTTTTTTTTCAGGTTCTATGAATGGAAAAAAGATGGGTCAAGAAAGCAACCTTACTACATACACTTGAAGGATGGTCGTCCTCTGGTTTTCGCTGCTCTATATGATTCTTGGAAAAATTCAGAAGGTGAAGTATATATTATTATATTTACATGTTTTGCAATGTCAGTCAATGAGCAATGTTTAGTTGGATTCTGTTCTATGTTAATCTTTGTTTTTACTGTTTCTGCTTTTTTAGATTTCTCTTTTTTCCCTTTTTTCCCGAGTCGTGATAGCTGCTGCAAGAAATTATTGACTCTCCCGTGCTTTGGTGTAAATTGCAGATTCTTGTGCAAAATTTGTTTGTCTGTGTTTAATCTGTTTTCCCTTTTCTTCATTCAGGAGAAATCCTTTATACCTTCACCATTGTTACAACTTCATCATCATCATCTCTTGAATGGCTCCATGGTTGGTATTTTTACTCTGAAATAAGAATCAATCTGAGGGTCATGATTATATAAGTGCTATTCATTTTACAGTTGAAGCACATCTCTCAACTTCTATTATTACCATTTATGGAAATTCATAGCAGTTCATGAGCATCCTCAATTAGCATGCAAATGAGTGTCACATTGATGCTTCCTGCCATAGTTTGATCATGTGTTGTTGTTATAGACAGGATGCCCGTTATATTGGGCAACAAAGATTCAACCGAGTGTTGGTTGAATGATTCTTCCTCGTCCAATCTTGACAAAATTCTCAAACCATACGAAGAAACAGATTTGGTGAGGGCCTAACATTCTCTGTCTCTATTGTTGGTGATTGCTAGAGATATGAACAAGGATTTGAAATATTTAACTTTTCTGGCAGGCCTGGTATCCAGTAACAAATGCGATCGGTAAGCTTTCTTTTGATGGACCAGAGTGCATTAAGGAGGTAAAGTTTATTCTTTTTGCTTGAGTGATTTGCACCCCGTAGTCTAAAATGTACACCCAATAAAGACTTGATGGTGAAAGTTTGGCAAAAACTTGAAAAAAATATCTTCTTATGCTGTTTTTGAAATGTAATTCAATCAGAAGTCAGTGTACTAGAACACCAAACTAATGAAGGAATATATAGGTGTTGATATTGGATGGATATTACTTTTTGGCAAGAGGGCTTGTTCTCTAAGTTTTTTATTATCAGACTCCTTAAGAGATCATTGTAACATCTAAAGCCCAGTTGTTTGGCTGTGAAAAAATTTGTATTATGCATATTTCTTTAGAGACTCAGTGGTAGGCCATATTCGATTAACCATATAAATTAATAGCTCTCTTAACTTGAAGGAACATATAAGCTTGTCCTGGGTTTTCTTAGTATGAGATAGAGTTTAGATAATATTAAAATATTATATTCATGTCTAATCAAATATTTGGTAGTCTTTAGTAATTTTTGGCTTCTAGATTAAATTCATAGATGTCATTTCTTAAGTGCATTTCCACGAGGGAAACACAATTTCAGGGACATTATTGAATTTCATCACCCCATGCTAGTGGTAGAAAAAATAGCACAGCATGGAGCCTTATAGCAAGCCAGCCCCCTACTAATAATGGGATTTCAAAGGAGCTATAAGGGGTTACAAGATAATCTTACTCACCCTTATAACCATTACTAAATAGCCTATTACTGTATAGTCTTCCGCACCTAAGTAACTTGCAATTTAGTACTAACTTGCCTGATTCTCCACAGATACAGGTGAAAAAGGAAGAAACCAAATCAATCTCACAATTTTTCTCAAAGAAAGGAGTACAAGCACCACAGGAGCCAAATCTCGAAAAAACCCCAATCAAGGAAGAACCTATCGAATCTAGTGAGGCGAAAAGTGTGAAAGAGGAACCTGGAAATGAGCCAGCAAGTGAAAACACCAGAATAATGAATGAACCTGTAGAGAATAGTCTGCAGAAAGGTGAGAAAGAGGAACCTGTAAGCGAGTCAACACTCGAGAATACCAGAATGAAGGATGAACCTGTCGAAACTAGTCAGCAGAAAAATGTGAAAGAGGAACCTGAAAGCCAAGAAGATAACCCTCAATCTATTACTAAGAAAGAAGATAGTCATAACACAAGCAATATTTCTTCTATATCTCCCGAAGGGACTCCTAAAATCAAAGAGAAGCGAGACTATGAGGAGTTTTCTGCTCATGCTAAGCCTGTTGCTCAAGAAACAGAAAGGAAACATACCAGCCCAGTCAGAAAGAGAGGTAAGGGTGGTAATGACAAACAACCAACACTTTTTTCTTACTTTGGGAAAAGCCAGTAACTTTTTCGGTTCATGCTTTTGCTGTACAAAAACATCTCATGTACATAAGCAAATTGAGAGTATGGCATGAAGGTGACATATAATGTATTCGTGGTACTAAGGAAAGCAAAGCGAGTGGAATTTTGTTGTAGCTATCATTATCTTGAGGCAGTTTGCTATTTCCTGAACCTTTGTGGTGTGATGCTCCTCAGCTTTATCTCCTGCCGGACGCACCAAATTTTGTATGGTTTTATTAGATAGCCTTGTGTCTCTGAGTATCACTTGTAGATTTCTTAGAACTGAATCTTAAGTTCAAACTGTATTTGTTGGTTACTTTGTCGTACATTGCGTTGCCTTTGCCTAATATTAGAAATCCAGTTTTAACTGGAAATTATTTGACATTACTGCTTGGCTAGTTAGCAATTTATCTGAACAGGAAACAAGCTCATGAACTACATTGTGAACTGTGGCCAAAAGGCTGCAGATCTTCATGTCCAGGCTAAACAGGTTTTAAGCAATGATAAATATTTCTTGGGGATTAGCGGGGTCAAAATACAAAAAAGGAACTAGCGAAAATTAAAGTTTGCTATAATGGCACTATTTGTTATTAATGAAAAAAGTTCTATATTTTATTGTTCGAATAAAAATTTCGACATCTATTTTTCAAGTTTGATTAATTTGGGAATAAAAATTTGAAATTCATGTTTAAATTTGATTTGATTGTTGATTGAATAGAGTACGACGAGTCTAACTCTTTGTTTTTATGCATGTTTACAAAGTAGGACCTTAAAAATATATCCTGACATTCCGACAATCCACAAGCAAAATTTAGTGCTCATTTGTATGTATATTGAAGGGTCATTTTCATATTTTTCATCATTTGAAAAGTGAAAATCATATTTTTATCTATCTATCCATTAAAAATATCCTTTGTTTTTTATTTCCGCCTTCTACATTTGTCTTATTATACTATTATCACACCAACTAAATTCAAATTTAATTTGGTGTAAAATAACCAGTATCATTCCAAAATATTTAAAACATAAATAATTTTAAAAAAACACTCTAATAAAAGCAAAAGTTACTTTACTAAACATTCTCAAAAGCACTCTTCAGTAACTACTAAAAATTGCTATCAAAAGCAATAAGAGCACACTCTTCAGCAGCTACTAAAAATTGCTGTGAAAAGCAATGCAAGCACCCTCCTCAATAGCAGAGATCTTAATCAAATCCAACAGACACTTCTCATTAATACTTAAAACATTTTAGTTCATTCCCACATATATTTGTATAAAATAAACAAAACATTGTTGGTTCCGGAATTGGTTTTGTGATCAGTTTTGCAGTAGTTGGTCGAGGCAAGAGCCGAGCTTTCTGTCTTTAAGAAGAATTAGCCTCGTCCAAGTGCTCACGGTTCACTGGCTATTGTCTCCCAAGATACAACAACCACGTCAAGCGATAGCAGCACTACAAATCACCTGACCTATCGAACTAAACAACGTACTGGAACTCTCTCTTTAAGGACTCAAAAGTGTATAAACTATATTGTATGCTTACGGTGAATCTAATGCAAAATGAAGTGCAGATGAGTTCTAATTAAAGGGATTTTAGGGGGCAGCCAAGGGGACATCGCAATGAAAGCCATCAATTATTGCAGCACTAATTACATCATTTCACTAGTCACAACAGCTGGAAAGACGCAGTCACTAAAGCTAGAAGGACGGAATTTGGAGAGTCATCGACACTAGTTCAAGTTTTAGAACGCTCTAAACTATTCCAATGGAAGAATTGGAGGAGACACACTTTATCTAATTGGTTCAATGAGCTAGGCCCAAGTTCGGTCTAAAATTATAGAGTAAATAGCATTAAACCCCCCAACCTATAGGGTCTGTTGCACTTTACCCCTTATCTTTTGCAAATGTGCGATTAACCCCCCAACGTACGAAAAATGTGCACTTTGCCCCATTTAACGGATTCCGTTAGAATATTCCGTTTAATCATAGAGGGGTCAACAGTAAAAAAACGGAATATTCACAGAATATTCTAACGGAATCCGTTAAATGGGGCAAAATGCACATTTTTCATACGTTGGGGGGTTAATCGCACATTTGCAAAAGATAGGGGGTAAAGTGCAACAGACCCTATAGGTTGGGGGGTTTAATACTATTTACTCAAAATTATAATTATGGACTCAAGGCTCAAACCAAACCAAACGAAATCAAACTAAATCAAACCAGGCATAGCCGAGCCGATCGGACAGGCAGACCGCGTGCCTGTGTGGTTTGGTTTAAACCCACTAGCATGTAGGTCCTCTTCTCTCCAAACACTTGTGATACTCTAAGAGGCCACTTCTACATTAATTTCTCGTTCACCCGAAATTGATTTCTTTCAACCAAACACATTGTCGACATCTATCTTCGGCGTAGATTATGACAATCACAAATTTCTTTAGAAGTTAATGCCCGAGACAACAAATATAGTATATAATAAATGTGTACAATACTTTTCACTAATCCATATGAGTCAATACGAAGGAAAAATGCAATGCAATTCAGTTCAACCATTATATCACTTTGTCAAACTACGTTCGCTAGTGGATTAGTAGATGAAATTGAATTCTTACAGCTTGTGCATATGGTAACTAGTTTCACATCATACTAGTATACAAAGATCATCTAATTGATCTAATCTTCTAAAAAAGTGGACATCCATAAGATTTGAATAATTACTATTATATTTTCTATTGTACAGTTTTGCTAATACATAATTTAATTACTCCCCTTGAACATTTGCAAATATTACAATCACACCCCTGAATATATACATATATTACAGTTATATCCCCTTATTCAGGGGGTCAACTTGAAATGCTTAGGAGCTTTTAGAGGGTGTAAAAATAACTATCCAATCTTCAAGGGATGCAATAATAATAATTCAAAATTTAGAGGGTGTTTTGATAGTTGCACTGAACCTCATGGGGTGCGGTAATTATTCCTAAATTCAAAATACAGTATCCTTATTGCTTATGGGCTCGGACATTTTGATCTACTTGGTAAAGGACTTCGTTCTTCAACCTCTACACAAAACAGTTTTGTAGAAATGTACATTGCCAAAACATAATGTTAAAAAGAGATAAATAGAATTTTGGAAACTAAAACAATGTAATTTTACATTCTAGGTATATTACCAAAAAGCTTGCAATTTAGCATCCATCTCAAAAAAGTTAACCTCTTTGAAATTGAAAAAAAATACCACAATATTTTCAAGAAACTAATTCACCCTTAATAGATCAAAATAGTTCAGATTCACATTTGGCAATGATTTACATTTGTTAGTAACTTAAAAAGACGACCATCACATTCTTACACACAACTCAAAGGAAGGGAAAAAAAAAAAAAAAAAGAAGGGAAAAAGAAATACAGTAAAAATTCTAATTCTATCTCGATATAATCACATCCAGATAATCAACACAAAGGAAATAGTTGAGGGCGTAATAATGGCAATGACCAACAATAAGCTTCCACGATACGCCCACTGGCCACCATACGAACAATCATTTTCTTCAACATACGAAAGGCTCGAGCCATAACCACCCAATGCACCACCGGTCGAGGGCCAAGGCAAAACCTTCTTCGCCGATTCCCTAGCCGTATCATCGGCCGCCTCCGTCTACGGCGTGGGCGGCACCACCCAAGTACCATGGTGGAATCGGATAAGAGGGAGATACTAAAGGCCCTTCTAAGCATAATTAGTGAAATTTTGTGTTTAGTGCCTAAATATTTCCTTAATTAAGAGATTATATAGAGTGTGATTATGATGGATTAGTGCACCTTGGTAATCATGAAGGTCATTATGGTGACAATTTTGAAATAATATGGTTTTCATTTTTTTAGTATACTATTGGACATTAAAATATGTTGCTAATAAAAGAAGGGTACTTTTTTTTTTTTCTTTTCCTTTCTTATGTCTAATCATCTTTAGAGGTGTTAGTGTCATGATTATATGGTGTAGGCTTTGGTTTTTGAGTAGAAGATATGATCTTCTTCTTTTTCTTTTCTTTTCTTTCTTTCCCTTTCTTTCCCCCTTCCTTTTGATAAAATTGATTAATATTGGTCCACGATCACGTAAACGTTACGTTGAAATAATAGTAGTAAAGTTGAGGTCTTAAAATTTTAGGTAAAAATTTTATTTCTTGAGTGTTATTTATGTATGTGTATTTATATATCTTTAATAATAGTTGATTAATTAATTGTTAATAATAATATTTAATTTGCTAAGGGAGGATTGTTGATATGTTTTACATCTACTGATCTAAATAATTTATTCATGTAAAGCAAAAATGGTATACTATGTCAAGCAGTTCTATCATTTGCTATATCCTTTTTATTTCTTTGAAAAGGAATTTGTAAGTTAAATTTATTAAAGCTTTGGGTTCCAACCCAATCCCGTCCCTCAAAAAATAAAACAAGATAAAAGTAAAATTAAAAAGAAGAAAGAAGAAAGAAGAAAGAACTTATTTTAATTTTTCTCACTAAAAATTCATTATAATAAGTACTTTAATATCAATGGATACTAACATTTAACTATAGCTTTTCATATTCATATTTGCTGTGGTCCAGTGGATTTTGGATCTTCATATATTTTCACAATAATTGTTAAATTAATTAAAATTTATTAGTTTTTATTAAAGATCATTACTCATTGCTATATTTAGTAATAATTATACTCTTGATGCAATAATGCGTAATCCAATATCATGGTCCGAGAAAAATCATGGTCTCCACCTCCCTACGTTTCCAATATTGCTATGTTCCTCTCGTTTTTAGTGGGGAATTCTTTTCTTTTCTTTTCTTTTCTTTTGTTTTTTTTTTTTATTTTTCATGTTGACGAGGTCAAGATTGAGAAGAAGCTACTTCCATCTTGTCCAAGGATTAAAGCACACAAAACAATTAGAATCGCTAGGGTTTTGCCCAAACATAGATATTTCGTTGCTCAAATTTAGCAAAACGGAAGAAGAAGGACAATTGAAAAGTAGGTAAATTATTGAGTTGTAAATATGTGGATAGCCAACATGATATGTACTGGCCATTTAATAAATAATATGTCGTAAAATGATCTAATCAAAGTTTAGGATTCTCACTTTATTGAACTAAATCGAGTTGGATTGATGCACCATATCGTAAAATATTTTGTCATTTTAATAGTACACTAAGGAAATAATAAACTTTTGTCATCCCATCCATAAAAAACTAAAAATTTGAAAGGGTCCCAACCATGAGACAAAAGTAATTGCAATAAAAACAAATGGTGTAAGTTAACTGGTTCTTTAAATAAAGAAAAGTTAATGGAAGAAATTAAAATTTGAAATTATTTTGGGGGTTAAAGTGAAAAGGTTGGGATTCCTTGTCTTAATTAATTAATGTAGGGGGGCAAAGATAATCATAGAATGATCCTTCCGATAACTGTTCGGATTCTCCCAAAGGACATATCTTAAAATTAATAAAAAATGACTTGAAAAGAATTAAGGTTTATCCCATGGTTACTACTTCTTTGGCCAACATTCTCTCATAATAGTATTTAGTTACTAAAATATAATATATATATATACACACACACACACAGCACTGTTCAGGAGTATATTTTTTCAGTGCAATTTTTCTTTTCAAAAAAATTAATTGAATAATGTGAAAATAACATTTTAAATGTTAAAATATGAAAGTTTCATAGTACTAAAATTATCAAAAAAAGTTAATATGTTAGCCAAAATCTATATTGTATATAAATTGTGAGACCTATAAATAGTTATAATTTTCATAGTATGTTTTTATGTATTATGCCGAAAATATAAGGCTATAACCATTTACCTTGTCTCTTTATATAAATTTGTATGCATTTATATAAAATATATTAATCATATTTAATTACTAAAAATCGACAAACTCAGTTAATTTGCATCATATGTAATACATAGAAAATGTACGTTAGTTATTTTTATGCACATGTATCGAATATGTGGTGGACACCAATATTAATAATTGATTTTGACAATAGCAAATAGAGTACCATTGAAAAATGAACATTTTATCTATTTCACCAATATCACCTTCCTAAAGAAAACGATTCAAAGTTAGTGGTCCTACATTAATAGCATTAATTAATATATTCAGATGTATATGCACGGATAATATGGTAGAAAAATACTATTCAAGACAATATGAAACATTTCAAACATGTTAAAATATAGTACAGTATCTTAATACTCTCTAAAATTTGACTCAACTACAAATATCCCTCCTGTGATTAATTTGAGAAATTAAAAGGACACCATATAATACTTAATCAATTTTGTATTAAAACGGAATTTACTTGGAATGTTACAGTCAATATGTTTAGTTTCATGGGAATCTAATCATAATGCTATATTTACATGCTGCATTAAACTTTCCATCAACTAAGTTAACAATAGGGAATATTTATGTAATCATAGCTCAAGGAATGTAGGAATAATTACCCTAAAATTAATATGGGGTAATAACATGCAAAATATATATACAAAAAAATTCAAATAAATATAGAAATATTCACATAATGAGCTGGATCATCAGAAATTTCTGGCATTGACCTAGTAATGATTTTTCTTGGCTGTTGAATGATGAGAACTGAGAAGTGATTCTTTTGTCATTTCTTACAAGTACAGTGATTATCAATGGAGATTGGATTTGATCATCTTCTGCACAAAATCCTGTTTGGGAACTTAATATGGTATCAGAATGTGGTACCACCCAGCCTTTGGATATAAATGCCTGTATGTGTACCACTTGCACAAGGTATTATTAGAATAAATTTGATACCATATGATTTTGAATAGAGAAATAGCGGGCCCCATCCAGACACGAATCAAACTATTCAATATCGATCCAGAGATTGATTAATAAAAGTTTGTTGAAATTTGATTTGTTACGTCATAGATCTGTGACGAGTCGAATTTTTAGATTGACAATCCAATGCACACATATTTGAATAAATCAATCCGGATTATATATTTAAGTCGATATATATATATATATTTGGATTACAGTTCTTCCTTGTGTAGGAATATTTATTTATAACTTTTTATTCGACTAGAAAAATTTATTTGTATGAAATTTCATTTATGATGGAAGATAGAGTTATAAAATTCAAACTTTCCTATCCCAAAAATAGCGATTCTTTTAAGAATATTTGAAATGTGCAAGTAAGCAAGGAGTTATGCATTAGTGCAACTAAGGTTTGTTGGTGATTGGTTCGAAGCAAGGGGTTGTGTATTGATATTTTCATAATTCAATCAAAGTAATGGTATCCTAATTCACATCATATTGGAAACTTACATATTCATATCTTGATATTTATGTTCATGTGTTTCGGTCATAACATGTTCAACAAAGTCAAACTTCAATAATTTGGTAATAATTAAAAGTCAACTAACTATGTGAAATATCTTCCCACTCAACTAGTTTCATTTAACTCGATAAGAGTTTCTTCGAACTCGACTTGTTAAATAATCAAATCAAGTTTAGACAAATTTTTACAGCCTAACAAACAAAGAAAAAATAGAAAGGAAAATGCAAATCAAACTTGAATAGTACCCTATTTAAAACATTGTTAATAATGAGATGCTTTGATTGTACATTTGAAAAAGGAAGGTCCATGCTTATTAATAACTTGTGTCCTAATGAAGTGGTATATGTATCTGCCATTTAAAGCAAAATAATTGTGGGTTCAAACAAGAATATTGTCCATGTGAACTTATTGGAATCTCATGCACAACTTTGGGACCACTTCCATGTGCTACTTGCAGTTACTCATTTTTCTAGCATATAGGGTTATTTGCAAAAATTTTTATTTTGAAAAGAGTAAAAAGTAGTGATGGCAATTTTCGAAACAATACAAGAATACAACATGAACCCATAAGATATTTCGGGTTTGGATTGGAGTTTATTGGGTTGAGTCGATATCGAGTCAACCCGATAAGCAATACGAAAACTATGTGTCGGTCTAGGTTGGGTTTGGATTATCAATAAATATGATAATTTTATTGAGTTACCTACTAACTCAATCCAAATTCTTAGGTTAAAATTGAATAATGCTTATGCATGTTAGCTACCAAGCACAAGACAAAAGTGCATCCTTTTTTAATTTTTATTCGCATTTTTACTCTTAAGCTTGAGTTTGGATTTTTACTTTTTAATTTTCACGTTTCTTTCTCCAAATTTCATAATCCAAAGGACCTTCACTCAAATCATCATTATGCCAATTGTGAAGAGATGGTAGAACATATGGTTTTGAGAATAATGACTTTTACTCAATATTTGACTGCTTGTTATTGTTGGAGATTACCAATGATTGAATGATGTACAATGTCATTATATATATTTACTCATTATATATTTATTTTAATATATCTACCTTAACACGATGCGGATCAATCCAACACGACAAGCCTATTACCGCTAGTGAAAAGTTGTAGAAAAAAGTTAGAGTAATTAGGTTACTAAAGTTGAGAGTGTTTGGAAGCCGTTTTGAAAGGTAGAAAAAGTAGAAGTTGGAGTGTTTGGAAAAAAAATAATTGAAGTGCATTTGCTTATATTTTACAAAAATAATTAGAAGAGTGTCTAGTCATTTGCCACAATACCTAGACGTTGGTAGAAATAGGTTCCAAGGTGCTTTACCTTAAGCTGATTTTTACTTAAATTTAGTAGTTTTGAAAGCAAAAGCTCTATTATCAAGCACTCAAAAATTGAAAAGCATGTGTTTCAAAGCTATTCAGACACCGTTTAAGCTCTTGAAAAAGAATATCTATTTATTTTTGGAACTCAAGCAGAAAAATGAAAAATAAAGAAAAGAAAAAATGGGTTTTCTTAATTATAACACTTTCTCCATCCCAGAGTTGTAAACAATGGTACTTTATTTAAAAAATAATTTAAAAGTATTTCAACCAGTCAATATAAAGTTATTAGAGCACTTTTCTCCCTAAAATAGATCTTTAGGAGAAATGTACTACCGAAGAGTGTCTTGACTGAGTTTTCAACATCAGTATACAGTTAAATGATTAGCATGCAACCGCCAAATAGGTTGCAAGCAAAATATGCAGTCGAAGAATTGGATTGTCCTTTTATGTGCCCTGTAAATAATATTCTCGTCATTTTCCCTACTTCAATTAAATGATTCATCTTGAAAATATGAATTTTTGAGTAAGAAGAAGAAGAAAAAGAAAAGGAATAAGAAAAAGAAATAACGAGAGTGTCCTTTAATAAGGCACTTCAAAATCATATACCAATCTTCTAACTGCATATTTTATCAGAAGGAATGGGGGAGTCCCTTAAGTCAAAGTTCTTTCAAATTGAAGGTGAAGTGCCATTTCACTTTTTAAAAGATGGAGATGGGCATTTTTTCTTTTTTCTTTTTCCTGAAAGATGGGCATTTTTTTTCCCCTTTATTTGGTGAGAAGGGCATTTTGCATTTACCCTTTATTTCCCACATTTCATTTTATTTACCCCCTTGGCATTAGTTAAATTCTTCTATATAAGTAATTCAATATTGAATTGAAAAGGTCAACGCGTAAAATTTCACTACTCTACATAAACAATATCACATTGATTTATAACAAATGACATTTTACTATCGATAGGAATATCTATTCTATGATTCACAATCAATAACATTTTACCTTAAAAAACTAACCAGCAATTGCACAGGTCAACAAATCAAGTTTTACTACAAATTTCTTCAAATGCCTTGAAACATGTGACCCAAAGGGCCTAGTTATATTAAAACAAAATGCACAAACATATAACAAACATAGGAATATTGTTTTCTATACATAAGAAAACAAAAGAAAGATGTAGAAATTCTTAAGGAAACCCTCTCAGTGTCATTTCCTTTTCAAAGAGTGGAGTCATCTGAACCACAATATCTATGTCTTCATCTCTAGCATTACAACTCACATATACAAACAAAAAGCTCAAAAGAAAAAGAGACGTTCAAAGAATCTTACTTCACCAACAAAATCATATAAATTACCTAACTATTTCTTATAATTACCTCAACTGCCTGGAGGTTTGGTTTAATTACAAAAATACTTCTTGTAGTTTGAGAAATTACAATAACGTCCCTTCCCTTCAGTTTAGTTGAGAGAAAATTCACAAGAGCTTGTGTAACATTGCAATTTTTTTCCCTAAAAATCTAACACATTGACTAAAACATTACAGATAGACCCCTTGTTAAATTTTTCACTGGATGGACTAACAGCACCTGAGAGTCTGAGACTGAAAGTGTTATTATAATTTCCCAAGTTACAAGGATTGTTTTTGTAATTAGGTCAAACCATAAGGTGCATTGAGTTAATTATTAGTATTCATACTTGGAAACTTAATTCTATAGCAAAAAATTTCTTACACTTTGAACCAAATTCAAGAATCCAAATCATGTGGAGAAAAGATCATCACCTATGGCAAACACACTTGTAATGATAAGGACTGTTTATCGGATCGTTTCCTTCGACTGGCACTTGTTCAGCTCTACATTTGTACTTGCATCCTTTGCATTCATTGTAAGTGCAGGTTGGTGCAACTGATCCAATCAATAATCTTTTCGAACTTTCCTGCATATGTAGTAAGAAAGTAATTAGTATGAAGAATGTTGTTTTTATGATTTTTAATGATGTTTTGTGCGTGTAACTTTTTGCCTAACCTTGAAGTTCACCTCTGTTTGTGCTGATGAATTATGAAGAACTCTAGACCCTGTGGCATATATATGCAATATAAGTTGTTATAATTAACTAAAAGCTTGAAAAGGTTGTAGAAACATAAGTTAACCATTAAAGGATTTAGGATGCCTTTGGAATAGCTTAAGAAAAATGATTTTAACGACTGTTGAAGTGTTTGGAAGTAGTACTTCTACTCCTATATTCTGAAGTTAAAGCAGAAAAGAAACAAAAGTTAGAAAGAATCATCACATTTCGGACAACTTCTACCGAAACTTTTTCTGTTTTCAAACTTTTTCATTCACTTAAGAATTTTTGCAAACACCCACTGGATGAAAATTGAGAAAGCTTATGCATTCAAATGAGATAAAACAAGAAGAATATGAATTCTTGTGAAGCCTCAAATAATGCTAGTTTTTTCATAAGTTAGAACAACATTGTAATAAGACAATGAACTTGAAAATCTTTCAAAGGAATAAAAAACATTCAATGTACTTAATTGCCATAACAAAATCCTTAAATCAAGAAATGGAGAGGAAATAGTTGAATATAACCTTGTACAACTATTGCTCCACATAACAAGATGAAGAAGAGAAAATTGAAGAAGGGATGCTTTCGATTCGCCATTTTTCGACTAATTTTGTGAAGAAATTTAGTGAAAAAAAAAACAATGAAAATATGGAGAAAGGGATTATGAAATATAGATAGGAAGAAATATTGTGGAATGGAAGAGAGAAAAAATTGTGGTTGAATTGTGTCCATAAGGAGATAGGCTTTGGCTAAATATATGCAGTACTGGAATAAAAAACAACCAAATTAAGAGGTCCCCAACTGAGAAAGAATTTGGGATATATATACACACACACACACACACATACATATATAGCCTACAAAATCTTTATTTATTTATTTTTCTGTTCTTGTCAGCTCTTCATATCCTTAAACTTTTTTTTATTTGTGTGTGTTTAAAACTGAGGGAAGAATCAGAAATTTCCAGATCTTGACTGCTCCATAGGAAATTTATGTTTACAAAAGTTTTATTTATTTATTTTTTTTACCGATCAAAAAAAAAACCTTAACTTTTTTAGTAAATTATTGTGCTTCTTGCTAAATAAGTGTTGAAATAAAATTGGTTAAGTATTCTCGTGTGAATTAGAAAAACACGGTACCTAATACACAAATTTAATTTTTTTATTATTTCTTATATCAAAAATAGCAAAAATATCTTGATATATAATAATAGTAAGTTTAATAATAGTAGTTAATGTAACGGTTGTCACGGCAATAGTCTTCTTTTCTTTCTTTTATTTTTTTTTTTAAGCTTACTTGTTAATGACCAATCTAAAATAACATGTGGATTGTTAGTTCATATGTTGTTTGAATGTACTGAGTATCTCGGAGTTAGGGCAACAATTTTTTATGGTCAAATTTTACTTTATAAACTATTTAAATTAAGATATGGCAATTAACATCTTCTCATTTTACAAGAAATTATTCACTTTTACACCATTTCATGGATAAGAATGTCATTTGTTCAAATTTTGTCATTAATTTTGAATTTTATTTTTGTATCACAAAACAATGAAATATCATTGGAATGGTCTTTTCACTTTCCTTTGTCATTCTTCATTTGGTGAGTCAAGTAATAGCAATGAAGTGAAAACTCTATTTTTACAGGGGTGTGACAACCCATTCAAAATCTCTTGCATATTGGTCAAAATGTAAGAGAACTGACTTTTGTGGACAACACCACTTGCACCTTGGAAATTTTGATATTTGAATTAATGGGCATTTTTTTCACATAATTACAACTTTTTGATATTATTTTACAATGATCATATGTGTTATCATTATTTAAAACTTCACTACTATTCTTTAATTCATAGAAGTTAAGGTGAACTGTTCGTTATAAGAGACTTGAAAATTATATATATACACATACACAGCACCCGAACAGATATTTATCTTCTTGAGAAGAAGTTTGGTTTCATATTTCAATTTGGATAGGGTTTTGGACTGCGAACAATAAACTCACCCACTCACAATCAAAAAGTACTAAATTTCTTCAATGACAAAGAAATGGTACAATGAAATGTGTGTGGATCTTTCATATCATTTCTATACGAGACCCAGACCCATTTCCTTTACTCCTTTCTATACGAGAAAGGGAAAAAGTCTTTGTATTTATTAAAAAATAGGAGGTACAACTTCACAACAATAAATTGGATATGAATGAAAGATGTTTGGCATTGCTTTCACGGCGAGACAAGAATTATTTTGCCACCCATGCCCGTTTAATTTTGGGTATACCAAAAACAACACATCTGTTCCATTCAAGAATTACGCTTGTGTTACTTCAAGGATGTAAGATAAAGTTATGAATTTATCAACATCATCGGACAATACTTCAATTGGCCCAAAATGCCCTGTCTCATGTTTTATTCTTTCAACTTTATTGAACAATCTTTATCGAGAGAGAGAGAGAGTTTTCTTCATAAAGCTTAAATAAAATTTTTAGTTTCCTCAAAATAAATAAATAAATAATATTTTCACTTTCAACATGCGGACCATTTCCAAAACTGGACATTTAGAATCATGTAAAGTTCCAGACATTCTCATATCACATATTATATACATATTATATATATATATATAATATGTGGCATGTTTTCTCAAGCGGACAAGACACCCAATAATAAATTCATGTGATGTGGTGGTATTTTCAAATAGAAATTTGTCGAATATTCGGATAAAATATTCTAAATTAGTGCATTCAATTCATGTAGAATCCTATGGTATTTGGATTCCCATATTTGCCTTTATGCGTTGTATGTGATACCCACGCCTTTAGTAGTTGTACATTTAGTTAGCTCATAATTTTTTGTAAGAAGCTTGTGATTTGAAATCATTTGCAATAGTAATTCGTAAACTAATTCTTTGGATTATTTGGAAAATATGCCGAAATCGAACAGAACCATATGCATAAGAAAGAATTCTCACTAAAAGCATGTATTCATCCCATTACGAAATGCACTCATAGTGTGGAGCAAATATAACCATATGGCGTCAAACCCCACCACATGATACTATATCAAAAGAGCAAGGTTAGTCGATTTAAATTACATTCTTACTTAACCCAGTAGAGTACTTGGGTATTTTACAAGAAAGTAGGGTATTCAAGTCAAATGACTAATTTACCCCCACGCCAAGTGTACAAAAACAACTCTACACAATTAACAACACAACATAAAACATTAAAATTGCATTTTAATCACATCCTTATTGCAAAAGCGGAACTGAAAACTGAAAATCAATACTTGTAAGCTGAAAAAGGGCATCAAGGTTTATAAGCCGAGATTGACTTATTCTTCACAAAGCCACCAACTAAAGACTCATTCTCAGGATCAAGTGGGAAGAAAAAAGGATAAAGTTCATATCTCACATAGCAGCTGCTGTATACAAACCGACAACCTTTTCTGTTATTACAAACTGTTGGAAAGTTGCCAATCCCAAAAGCCAAACACTGAGCACAATTTATATCCGATAGGTCTCTTGTGCACTGCACTAAAGCATATAATGTAACAAAAGATGAAATCTTACTCTTTCCTTTTCCCAGTCCTTTCTGGGAAGGCTTAACAGCCTCTGAACTTATTTGATCCATGAGGGCTCCTAGTTTTTGGTTA